>JASTWF010001740.1:10000-61969 GCA_030390025.1 Squalus acanthias
GCGGGGGTGGGCTACGACATCGTGACCTTGCAAAGCACGGGGGCCTTTGTGGTCGACGTCAACGCCTGGCGCAAGCCGGACGGCACCTGCACCCTGTGCAGGAACCGCCTGATGTCCAACACCAGCCAGCTCCTGCCCCTCACGCTGGTGGACTGGCAGACACTGCAGGCCTGCAAGAGAAAACTCTCCAGCCAGCTCTTCCGCTCGGCCTCCGAGCTGGGCGAGTCCAGCAAGTCGGTCATCTCCAACGATTGGCAGGCCGACCTGCAGGTGCACCCCAAGCCCGGCTCCACTGTCAAAGTCATGGTGGCCGGCTCCAAGTCCAAGCTGATGAAGTTCGGGGCCACGAGGTCCAAGTCAGACAGCTACAGCTTCACCAGCCACGAGTTCCACTGCCGCTACTACCGCTACCGGGTGAAGGACAAGCCCCTCTTGACCGACGATTTCTCCTGTCTCCTGTCCTTGCTGCCCAATGTCTCGCACCAGGGCACCAAGTTCCACTACCAGAAGCTGGTCAGCACGTACGGAACCCACTTCATCAAGGCGGTCGAACTGGGCGGCCGCTTCAAAGACGTGACGGCCATCCGGACGTGCAAGGCGGCCTCCGAGGGCCACACGACCGAGGAGATCAAGGACTGCCTGGAGATGGAGGCCAGCATTCAGGTGGGCCTGAAGGTCAGCGGCTCTGCCAAGTATAAGCGGTGCAAGAAGCTAGCCAAAACCATGAAGCACGGGCATAGCTTCCACCAGGCCTTCAACGACCGGGAGATGGAGGTGACGGGCGGCAAGGCCAGTGCCGGGGTGGACCTCTTCTTCTCGGAGGACCCAACGGACTTCTCCCGCTGGGCGGGCAGCCTGCCCGCCATCCCGGGCATGGTGCGCTTCGCCCTGGAGCCCCTCCACCACCTGCTGCCCAGGGACGACCAGCGGCACGCCAACCTCCAGCGCTACATCAGTGACTACATCATGGCCAACGCGCTCTCCCGCAACTGCGCCACCACCCACTGCCCCGCCGGCTCCCAGCCGGGCCGACGCGATCCCTGCTCCTGCTTCTGTAAGGAGGACAGCCGGGTGGACAAGCTCTGCTGCTCCAAGGAGAAGGGCTTGGGCCGGCTGGTGGTGACGGTCAAGCGGGCCCGCGACCTCTGGGGGGACTGGTTCACCGCCACTGACGGCTACGTGGTGGTCAAGTACGGGAAGGAGACCCGCAGGACTTCCACCATCTGGAACAATAACAACCCCTCGTGGAACGCCAAGCTGGACCTGGGCGAAGTCAAGGCTGAAAACGGAAACCAGCTGATTGTCGAGGTCTGGGACGAGGACATTTTCTGGGACGACAACCTGGGGACCTGCACCCGACCCCTGACCTCCGGCCCCCACAGCGAGATCTGCTACCTCAATCACGGGAGCGTCACCTTTGACTTCACCTTCACCTGCGGGCCCCATCTGGGGGGGGCCACCTGCCAAGTTTACGTGGCCCGCCCTGACGGGCCGGCCTTCACCGCGCGCCTGGGGGAGGTCCGGTCCGCCCTTTGGCCCTTCTCCCCCGTGCCCTCTGCCTCCAAGGGAGCTCGCCCCGCCGTCCAATTCCCCTGACCTTTACCCTTTCACCCCATTGCTCCCCACATGCCCTCTCCGTCAAGGAGCTCGCCCCTCAGTCCAATTCAGCTGACCTTTACCCTTTCACCCCCATCGCCCCGTCCTTGAAAGAGCTCATTCTCATCCCCTTGCCCTGACCCCATTTGCAATTCTCGTTCTGTCAGCCTCTGAGAGAGCCCCACGGGTGATGAAACTTCCCGGTCGCAACGGGCATGAGCACCTCGGCCCCAAACCCAGCCTGCTCCGCTGCGCCAAGCTTCATTTTATGGGGCTCATAGAGCTCACGGCCCCGCTAGTTTCACTTTGAGGAGTTATCGGTGGAATTCTGTGCTATCCTGCTCTTCGTTTCGCTTTTAGAGTTGAAGCCGGGTTCAGCAGGGCGTCGAATTAAAATGGGATTTCCGTCTCGTCAGCTTAGGGTGGGCAATCGGAGGAAGAGGCACTCCCAAGTTGAGACCTCCCCCCACCCCCCACTGCCCGCCAACCCCGCCCCACTCAGCAAGTGATTCCTTTGCCGCTGGCTACTAACTGAGTCAGAGAGTCGATGCAGCCGTCAGTCTGGGGCCTGAATCCAATTAAAGAGATAGTTTTGATGAATTGCGACGGATACATTCAACAACTTGGAGACACCCATCCAGGCCTGTATCCCATGTCCTACGTCTTGCGATTCGACCGTGGCACTTTATCGAAGGAGCACCGCAGGTCTCAATCCGTGCTTGAAGCTTTGTGCAACAGGAGAAGCTTTGGAACTTTTAGCATTATCGAACGGAAGGCATTACATCGAGTGGCATAGCATAATCTATAATCTTGCTGATTTGCATTTGTATAATCGTATTTTCTCCCAATAAACTCGATTGAGCAACATTTAGCCTGCAGTGTGTGTGTGATCTGTTGGCGTTGTGTGCTCTGCCGGTAAGGTCTGGAGAGGTGCGGGAATGATAATGAGGACCTTGGGGTGCTACCCCGGGCGAGTAAAAGGGTTTGCTCTCGGGCTCTGACCGTGGGAGGGGGCAGAACTTGTAGGAGCACGAATCGGTGTCAGTGCGGAGCTCAATACCATTCCAGGAGCATTGCAGCTGCCCATCGGAACGGGGTGGCAAATCCTGGATCTTCACCGGTGAGCTGAGCCAGTCAGTTTCGGAAGGGAATTCAACCAGGTGGTGCGTCATGCTCAGGCAGCGGTCCCGTCCTCAACCACTCCCCCGAATGTACAAAAGCACAAATGGTAGTGGGGACCACATACAGGAACAGAGCAACCTGCTTTAAAAGGGGTCCCTGATGATGAGACTCCCTCTTTAAAAGGGGTCCCTGATGGTGAGACTCCCTCTTTAAAAGGGATCCCTGATGGTGAGACTATCTCTTTAAAAGGGATCCCTGATGGTGAGACTATCTCTTTAAAAGGGGTCCCTGATGGTGAGACTCACTCTTTAAAAGGGGTCCCTGATGGTGAGACTCCCTCTTTAAAAGGGGTCCCTGATGGTGAGACTCTCTCTTTAAAATGGGTCCTGGACAATCAGCTCTCTCTCTTGGTGTGAGATCGGTCGAATGTCTATTTAATGAGATCGGGGTGCGAACAGGATGTAACAGGGCGACAAGCTCGAGCAAACACCGCCCTGAAATTATAACCCAGCTTCTGCTAGAGGATAACGCCAAATATTTCTCCAATTCCTCTCTCATTACATCTCATTGACTCTAACTAGGCTTTTGTCAAAATTTTATTAAATTTCCCTGCAGATGTACAGGAGGTGACACTGAGACACGCACACTTGCCTCAACTCATCCGCTGCTGAAACCCTCATCCATGCCTTTGTTACCTCTAGACTTGACGATTCCAACGCACTCCTGGCCGGCCTCCCACATTCCACCCTACGTAAACTTGGCCATCCAAAGCTCGGCTGCCCGTGTCCTAACTCGCACCAAGTCCCGTTCGCCCATCACCCCCTGTGCTCGCTGACCTACATTGGCTCCCGGTTAAGCAGCGCCTCGATTTCAAAATTCACATCCTTGTTTTCAAATCCCTCCATGGTCTCACCCCTCCCTATCTCTGTGATCTCCTCCAGCCCCACAACCCGCCCCCCGAGATATCTGCGCTCCTCTAATTCTGGCCTCTTGAGCATCCCTGATTCTAATCGCTCAACCATTGGCGGCCGTGCCTTCAGCTGCCTAGGCCCCAAGCTCTGGAACTCCCTCCCTAAACCTCTCCACCTCTCTCTCCTCCTTTAAGACGCTCCTTAAAACCTACCTCTTTCACCAAGCTTATGGTCAACAATCCTAATATCTCCTTATGTGGCTCGATATCAACATTTTTGCCTTAAAATAATCCTGTGCAGCGCCTCGGGACGTTTTACTACATTAAAGGCGCTATATAAATACCAGTTGTTGTTGTTGGACTCTACCAGACGGGAGTGAATCGTTCCCTTTGACCTGCTGTGTGCTGTACATGTACAGGAGCTGACACTGAGACACACACGGGCCGTACAGTACCAGACGGGAGTGAATCGTTCCCTTTTACCCGCTGTGTGCTGTACATGTACAGGAGCTGACACTGAGACACACACGGGCTGTACAGTACCAGATGGGAGTGAATCGTTCCCTTTTACCCGCAGTGTGCTGTACATGTACAGGAGCTGACACTGAGACACACACTGGCCGTACAGTACCAGACGGGAGTGAATTGTTTTAAAGGTGCTTAACAGTACCCCTAATTTCGGTGTCAGCTGTCACCCAGTGGGTCTCACCCTCCCAGCTTTGAGTCAGAAAGTTATGGGTTCGAGCCCCACACACTCCAGAGACTCGAGCCCCATACTCCAGGCCGACAATCCCCGTTTGCCAGTACTGAGGGAGCGCCACACTGTCAGAGGGGCAGTACTGAGGGAGTGCCGCACTGTCGGAGGGGCAGTACTGAGGGAGCGCCGCACTGTCGGAGGGGCATTACTGAGGGAGCTCTGCACTGTCGGAGGGGCAGTACTGAGGGAGCGCTGCACTGTTGGAGGGGCAGTAGAGAGGGAGGGCTGCACTGTCCCAGGGTAAGTCCTGAGGGAGAGCCGCACTGTCGAAGAGGCAGTACGGAGGGAACGCCGCACTGTCGGAAGGGCAGTAGAGAGGGAGGGCTGCACTGTCCCAGGGTAAGTCCTGAGGGAGAGCCACACCGTTGGAGGGGCAGTCCTGAGGGAGCGCCGCACTGTCGGAGGGGCAGTACTGAGGGAGCGCCGCACTGTCGCAGGGGCAGTACTGAGGGTGCGCTGCATTGTCGGAGTGGCAGTACTGAGGGAGCGCCGCACTGTCAGACTGGTAGTACTGAATGAGCGCTGCACTGTCTGAGGGGCAGTACTGATGGAGCGCGGCACTGTTGGAGAGACATTACAGAGGGAGCGCTGCACTGTCGGATTGGGCAGTAGTGAGGGAGTGAGGCATTGTCGGAGAGGCAGTACTGAGGGAGCATTGCACTGTCAGAACGTCAGTACTGAGGGAGCGCTTCACAATCGGAGGGGCAGTACTGAGGAAGCGTTGCACTGTCGGCGGTCAGTACTGAGGGAGCGCTGCACTGTCGGATGGGCAGTAGAGAGGGAGAGCTGCACTGTCCCAGGGGCAGTCCTGAGAGAGAGCCGCGATGTCGTAGGGGCAGGACCGAGGGAGCGCCGCAATGTTGGAGGGGCAGTACTGAGCGAGTGCCACACTGTCGGAGAGTCAGTATTGAGGGAACGATGCACTGTCGGAGGGGCAGTACTGAGTGAACTCTGAATTGTCGGAGGGGCAGTACTGAGGGAGCTGTCTCTCTCTCTCTCTCTCTCTCTTTGTCTCTCTCTTACTCCATCTCTCTATGTGTCTCTCTCTCTCTTTCTCTGTTTCTCTCTCTTTCTCTATCTCTCCGACTCTGTCTCTCTCTCTCTCTCACTGTCTTTCTCTTTCTCTCTCTCTCTGTCTCTCTCTCTCTCCAGAGTGCAGCTTGGAACCAAGTGTAAACATGTGTGTTTGATGAGTAAGGGAGTGAATCTTAAGGGTTCATTTTTTTAAATAAAATTTAGTCTTGTATGCTTGCAATTAGCATTTCACTTAAATTAACTGTTTTTAAGATTTAAGTTTCTTCCAGGGTTGGGGAGGGCAAAGCAAGCTCTGTGCTGGAGAGCGAGAGCGGCCAGTTAATGAATTAACAGGTCTGACTGGCCTGAATGTGCAACTGCCACAGTGACATCAGTCAGTGTACAGATATCACCCTGAGAGAGAGGGACTGAGAGACACCAGTCAGTGTACAGATATCTCCCTGAGAGAGAGGACTGAGAGACAGCTGTCAGTGTACAGATATCACCCTGAGAGAGAGGGACTGAGAGACACCAGTCAGTGTACAGATATCTCCCTGAGAGAGAGGGGACTGAGAGACACCAGTCAGTGCACAGATATCTCCCTGAGAGAGAGGGACTGAGAGACACCAGTCAGTGTACAGATATCACCCTGAGAGAGGGGACTGAGAGACACCAGTCAGTGTACAGATATCACCCTCAGAGAGAGGGACTGAGAGACACCAGTCAGTGCAGAGATATCTCCCTGAGAGAGAGGGGACTGAGAGACACCAGTCAGTGTACAGATATCTCCCTGAGAGAGAGGGGACTGAGAGACACCAGTCAGCGTACAGATATCTCCCTGAGAGAGAGGGGACTGAGAGACACCAGTCAGTGTACAGATATCTCCCTGAGAGAGGGGACTGAGAGACACAAGTCAGTGTACAGATATCACCCTGAGAGAGGGGACTGAGAGACACCAGTCAGTGTGCAGATATCACCCTGAGAGAGAGGGGACTGAGAGACACCAGTCAGTGTACAGATATCTCCCTGAGAGAGAGGGGACAGAGACACCAGTCAGTGTACAAATATCACCCTGAGAGAGAGGGACTGAGAGACACCAGTCAGTGCAGAGATATCTCCCTGAGAGAGAGGGGACTGAGAGACACCAGTCAGTGTACAGATATCTCCCTGAGAGAGAGGGACTGAGAGACACCAGTCAGTGTACAGATATCTCCCTGAGAGAGAGGGACTGAGAGACACCAGTCAGTGTTCAGATATCTCCCTGAGGGAGAGGGACTGAGAGACACCAGTCAGTGTACAGATATCACCCTGAGGGAGAGGGACTGTGAGACACCAGCCAGTGTACAGATATCTCCCTGCGACAGAGGGACTGAGAGACACCAGTCAGTGTACAGATATCACCCTGAGGGAGAGGGACTGAGAGACACCAGTCAGTGTACAGATATCACCCTGAGGGAGAGGGACTGAGAGACACCAGTCAGTGTACAGATATCACCCTGAGGGAGAGGGACTGAGAGACACCAGTCAGTGTACAGATATCACCCTGAGGGAGAGGGACTGCGAGACACCAGTCAGTGTACAGATATCACCCTGAGGGAGAGGGACTGAGAGACACCAGTCAGTGTACAGATATCACCCTGAGGTAGAGGAACTGAGAGACACCAGTCAGTGTACAGATATCTCCCTGAGACAGAGGGACTGAGAGACACCAGTCAGTGTACAGATATCTCCCTGAGAGAGAGGGGACTGAGAGACACCAGTCAGTGTACAGATATCACACTGAGAGGGAGGGACTGAGAGACACCAGTCAGTGTACAGATATCTCCCTGAGACAGAGGGACTGCGAGACACCAGTCAGTGTACAGATATCTCCCTGAGAGAGATGGGACTGAGAGACACCAGTCAGTGTCCAGATAACTCCCTGAGGGAGAGGGGACTGAGAGACACCAGTCAGTGTACAGATATCTCCCTGAGAGAGGGGACTGAGAGACACCAGTCAGTGTACAGATATCACCCTGAGAGAGGGGACTGAGAGACACCAGTCAGTGTACAGATATCACCCTGACAGTGAGGGGACTGAGAGACACCAGTCAGTGTACAGATATCTCCCTGAGAGAGAGGGGACTGAGAGACACCAGTCAGTGTACAGATATCACCCTGAGAGAGGGACTGAGAGACACCAGTCATTGTACAGATAGCTCCCTGAGAGAGAGGGAGTGAGAGACACCAGTCAGTGTACAGATATCTCCCTGAGAGAGAGGACTGAGAGACATCAGTCGGTGTACAGATATCACCCTGAGAGAGAGGACTGAGAGACACCAGTCAGTGTACAGATATCACCCTGAGAGAGAGGGACTGAGAGACACCAGTCAGTGTACAGATATCACCCTGAGAGAGGGGACTGAGAGACACCAGTCAGTGTACCGATATCTCCCTGAGAGAGAGGGGACTGAGAGACACCAGTCAGTGTACAGATATCTCCCTGAGAGAGAGGGACTGAGAGACACCAGTCAGTGTACAGATATCTCCCTGAGAGAGAGGGACTGAGAGACACCAGTCAGTGTACAGATATCTCCCTGTGAGAGAGGGACTGAGAGACACCAGTCAGTGTACAGATATCACCCTGAGAGATAGGGGACTGAGAGACACCAGTCAGTGTACAGATATCCCCCTGAGAGAGAGGGACTGAGAGACACCAGTCAGTGTACAGCTATCACCCTGAGAGAGAGGGACTGAGAGACACCAGTCAGTGTACAGATATCACCCTGAGAGAGAGGGGACTGAGAGACACCAGTCAGTGTACAGATATCTCCCTGAGAGAGAGGGACTGAGAGACACCAGTCAGTGTACAGATATCACCCTGAGAGAGAGGGACTGAGAGACACCAGTCAGTGAACAGATATCTCCCTGAGAGAGGGGACTGAGAGACACCAGTCAGTGTACAGATATCTCCCTGAGAGAGAGGGACTGAGAGACACCAGTCAGTGTACAGATATCACCCTGAGAGAGAGGGACTGAGAGACACCAGTCAGTGAACAGATATCTCCCTGAGAGAGAGGGGACTGAGAGACACCAGTCAGTGTACAGATATCACTCTGAGAGAGAGGACTGAGAGACACCAGTCAGTGTACAGATATCACCCTGAGAGAGAGGGACTGAGAGACACCAGTCATTGTACAGATATCATCCTGAGAGGGGAGACTGAGAGACACCAGTCAGTGTACAGATATCTCCCTGAGAGAGAGGGGACTGAGAGACACCAGTCAGTGTACAGATATCACCCTGAGAGAGGGGACTGAGAGACACCAGTCAGTGTACAGATATCTCCCTGAGGGAGAGGGACTGAGAACACCAGTCAGTGTACAGATATCTCCCTGAGAGAGAGGGACTGAGAGACACCAGTCAGTGTACAGATATCTCCCTGAGAGAGAGGACTGAGAGACACCAGTCATGTACAGATATCACCCTGAGAGAGGGGACTGATAGACACCGGTCAGTGTACAGATATCTCCCTGAGAGAGAGGGACTGAGAGACACCAGTCAGTGTACAGATATCACCCTGAGATAGAGGGACTGGTAGACACCAGTCAGTGTACAGATATCACCCTGAGGGAGAGGGGACTGAGAGACAGCAGTCAGTGTACAGATATCTCCCTGAGAGAGAGGGGACTGAGAGACACCAGTCAGTGCACAGATATCACCCTGAGAGAGAGGGGACTGAGAGACACCAGTCAGTGTACAGATATCTCCCTGAGAGAGAGGGGACTGAGAGACACCAGTCAGTGTACAGATATCTCCCTGAGGGAGGGGACTGAGAGACACCAGTCAGTGTACAGATATCACCCTGAGAGAGAGGGACTGAGAGACACCAGTCATTGTACAGATATCTCCCTGAGGGAGGGGACTGAGAGACACCAGTCAGTGTACAGATATCACCCTGAGAGAGAGGGACTGAGAGACACCAGTCAGTGTACAGATATCTCCCTGAGAGAGAGGGGACTGAGAGACACCAGTCAGTGTACAGTTATCACCCTGAGAGAGAGGGACTGAGAGACACCAGTCAGTGTACAGATATCTCCCTGAGGGAGAGGGCACTGAGAGACACCAGTCAGTGTACAGATATCTCCCTGAGAGAGGGGACTGAGAGACACCAGTCAGTGCACAGATATCTCCCTGAGAGAGAGGGACTGAGAGACACCAGTCAGTGTACAGATATCACCCTGAGAGAGGGGACTGAGAGACACCAGTCAGTGTACAGATATCACCCTCAGAGAGAGGGACTGAGAGACACCAGTCAGTGACAGATATCTCCCTGAGAGAGAGGGACTGAGAGACACCAGTCAGTGTACAGATATCTCCCTGAGAGAGAGGGGACTGAGAGACACCAGTCAGTGTACAGATATCTCCCTGAGAGAGAGGGGACTGAGAGACACCAGTCAGTGTACAGATATCTCCCTGAGAGAGGGGACTGAGAGACACCAGTCAGTGTACAGATATCTCCCTGAGAGAGGGGACTGAGAGACACCAGTCAGTGTACAGATATCTCCCTGAGAGAGAGGGACTGAGAGACACCAGTCAGTGTACAGATATCACCCTGAGAGAGAGGGACTGAGAGACACCAGTCAGTGTACAGATATCTCCCTGAGAGAGAGGGACTGAGAGACACCAGTCAGTGTACAGATATCACCCTGAGAGAGAGGGACTGAGAGACACCAGTCAGTGTACAGATATCACCCTGAGAGAGAGGGACTGAGAGACACCAGTCAGTGTACAGATATCATCCCTGAGAGAGGGGACTGAGAGACACCAGTCAGTGTACAGATATCTCCCTGAGAGAGAGGGACTGAGAGACACCAGTCAGTGTACAGATATCACCCTGAGAGAGGGGACTGAGAGACACCAGTCAGTGTACAGATATCTCCCTGAGGGAGAGGGACTGAGAGACACCAGTCAGTGTACAGATATCTCCCTGAGAGAGAGGGACTGAGAGACACCAGTCAGTGTACAGATATCACCCTGAGAGAGGGGACTGAGAGACACCAGTCAGTGTACAGATATCTCCCTGAGAGAGAGGGACTGAGAGACACCAGTCAGTGTACAGATATCACCCTGAGAGAGAGGGGACTGAGAGACACCAGTCAGTGTACAGATATCTCCCTGAGAGAGAGGGACTGAGAGACACCAGTCAGTGTACAGATATCACCCTGAGAGAGAGGGACTGAGAGACACCAGTCAGTGTACAGATATCACCCTGAGAGAGAGGGGACTGAGAGACACCAGTCAGTGTACAGATATCTCCCTGAGAGAGAGGGACTGAGAGACACCAGTCAGTGTACAGATATCACCCTGAGAGAGAGGGACTGAGAGACACCAGTCAGTGTACAGATATCTCCCTGAGAGAGGGGACTGAGAGACACCAGTCAGTGTACAGATATCTCCCTGAGAGAGAGGGACTGAGAGACACCAGTCAGTGTACAGATATCACCCTGAGAGAGAGGGACTGAGAGACACCAGTCAGTGTACAGATATCTCCCTGAGAGAGAGGGGACTGAGAGACACCAGTCAGTGTACAGATATCACCCTGAGAGAGAGGGACTGAGAGACACCAGTCAGTGTACAGATATCACCCTGAGAGAGAGGGACTGAGAGACACCAGTCAGTGTACAGATATCTCCCTGAGAGAGGGGACTGAGAGACACCAGTCAGTGTACAGATATCTCCCTGAGAGAGAGGGACTGAGAGACACCAGTCAGTGTACAGATATCACCCTGAGAGAGGGGACTGAGAGACACCAGTCAGTGTACAGATATCTCCCTGAGGAGAGGGACTGAGAGACACCAGTCAGTGTACAGATATCTCCCTGAGAGAGAGGGACTGAGAGACACCAGTCAGTGTACAGATATCTCCCTGAGAGAGAGGGACTGAGAGACACCAGTCAGTGTACAGATATCACCCTGAGAGAGGGGACTGAGAGACACCAGTCAGTGTACAGATATCTCCCTGAGAGAGAGGGACTGAGAGACACCAGTCAGTGTACAGATATCACCCTGAGAGAGAGGGACTGAGAGACACCAGTCAGTGTACAGATATCACCCTGAGGAGAGGGGACTGAGAGACACCAGTCAGTGTACAGATATCTCCCTGAGAGAGAGGGACTGAGAGACACCAGTCAGTGTACAGATATCACCCTGAGAGAGAGGGACTGAGAGACACCAGTCAGTGTACAGATATCTCCCTGAGAGAGAGGGGACTGAGAGACACCAGTCAGTGTACAGATATCTCCCTGAGGAGAGGGACTGAGAGACACCAGTCAGTGTACAGATATCACCCTGAGAGAGAGGGACTGAGAGACACCAGTCAGTGTACAGATATCTCCCTGAGGAGAGGGGACTGAGAGACACCAGTCAGTGTACAGATATCACCCTGAGAGAGAGGGACTGAGAGACACCAGTCAGTGTACAGATATCTCCCTGAGAGAGAGGGGACTGAGAGACACCAGTCAGTGTACAGATATCTCCCTGAGAGAGAGGGACTGAGAGACACCAGTCAGTGTACAGATATCTCCCTGAGGAGAGGGGACTGAGAGACACCAGTCAGTGTACAGATATCACCCTGAGAGAGAGGGACTGAGAGACACCAGTCAGTGTACAGATATCTCCCTGAGGGAGAGGGGACTGAGAGACACCAGTCAGTGTACAGATATCACCCTGAGAGAGAGGGACTGAGAGACACCAGTCAGTGTACAGATATCTCCCTGAGAGAGAGGGGACTGAGAGACACCAGTCAGTGTACAGATATCACCCTGAGAGAGAGGGACTGAGAGACACCAGTCAGTGTACAGATATCTCCCTGAGGGAGAGGGACTGAGAGACACCAGTCAGTGTACAGATATCTCCCTGAGAGAGGGGACTGAGAGACACCAGTCAGTGTACAGATATCTCCCTGAGAGAGAGGGACTGAGAGACACCAGTCAGTGTACAGATATCACCCTGAGAGAGGGGACTGAGAGACACCAGTCAGTGTACAGATATCACCCTGAGAGAGAGGGACTGAGAGACACCAGTCAGTGTACAGATATCTCCCTGAGAGAGAGGGGACTGAGAGACACCAGTCAGTGTACAGATATCTCCCTGAGAGAGAGGGGACTGAGAGACACCAGTCAGTGTACAGATATCTCCCTGAGAGAGAGGGACTGAGAGACACCAGTCAGTGTACAGATATCTCCCTGAGAGAGGGGACTGAGAGACACCAGTCAGTGTACAGATATCTCCCTGAGAGAGGGGACTGAGAGACACCAGTCAGTGTACAGATATCTCCCTGAGAGAGAGGGACTGAGAGACACCAGTCAGTGTACAGATATCACCCTGAGAGAGAGGGACTGAGAGACACCAGTCAGTGAACAGATATCTCCCTGAGAGAGAGGGGACTGAGAGACACCAGTCAGTGTACAGATATCACCCTGAGAGAGAGGACTGAGAGACACCAGTCAGTGTACAGATATCACCCTGAGAGAGAGGGACTGAGAGACACCAGTCAGTGTACAGATATCATCCTGAGAGAGGGGACTGAGAGACACCAGTCAGTGTACAGATATCTCCCTGAGAGAGAGGGGACTGAGAGACACCAGTCAGTGTACAGATATCACCCTGAGAGAGGGGACTGAGAGACACCAGTCAGTGTACAGATATCTCCCTGAGAGAGGGACTGAGAGACACCAGTCAGTGTACAGATATCTCCCTGAGAGAGAGGGACTGAGAGACACCAGTCAGTGTACAGATATCACCCTGAGAGAGGGGACTGAGAGACACCAGTCAGTGTACAGATATCTCCCTGAGAGAGAGGGACTGAGAGACACCAGTCAGTGTACAGATATCACCCTGAGAGAGAGGGGACTGAGAGACACCAGTCAGTGTACAGATATCTCCCTGAGAGAGAGGGACTGAGAGACACCAGTCAGTGTACAGATATCACCCTGAGAGAGAGGGACTGAGAGACACCAGTCAGTGTACAGATATCTCCCTGAGAGAGAGGGACTGAGAGACACCAGTCAGTGTACAGATATCACCCTGAGAGAGAGGGACTGAGAGACACCAGTCAGTGTACAGATATCTCCCTGAGAGAGGGGACTGAGAGACACCAGTCAGTGTACAGATATCTCCCTGAGAGAGAGGGACTGAGAGACACCAGTCAGTGTACAGATATCACCCTGAGAGAGAGGGACTGAGAGACACCAGTCAGTGTACAGATATCTCCCTGAGAGAGAGGGGACTGAGAGACACCAGTCAGTGTACAGATATCACCCTGAGAGAGAGGACTGAGAGACACCAGTCAGTGTACAGATATCACCCTGAGAGAGAGGGACTGAGAGACACCAGTCAGTGTACAGATATCATCCTGAGAGAGGGGACTGAGAGACACCAGTCAGTGTACAGATATCTCCCTGAGAGAGAGGGGACTGAGAGACACCAGTCAGTGTACAGATATCACCCTGAGAGAGGGGACTGAGAGACACCAGTCAGTGTACAGATATCTCCCTGAGGGAGAGGGACTGAGAGACACCAGTCAGTGTACAGATATCTCCCTGAGAGAGAGGGACTGAGAGACACCAGTCAGTGTACAGATATCTCCCTGAGAGAGAGGACTGAGAGACACCAGTCAGTGTACAGATATCACCCTGAGAGAGGGGACTGATAGACACCGGTCAGTGTACAGATATCTCCCTGAGAGAGAGGGACTGAGAGACACCAGTCAGTGTACAGATATCACCCTGAGATAGAGGGACTGGTAGACACCAGTCAGTGTACAGATATCACCCTGAGGGAGAGGGGACTGAGAGACAGCAGTCAGTGTACAGATATCTCCCTGAGAGAGAGGGGACTGAGAGACACCAGTCAGTGCACAGATATCACCCTGAGAGAGAGGGGACTGAGAGACACCAGTCAGTGTACAGATATCTCCCTGAGAGAGAGGGGACTGAGAGACACCAGTCAGTGTACAGATATCTCCCTGAGGGAGGGGACTGAGAGACACCAGTCAGTGTACAGATATCACCCTGAGAGAGAGGGACTGAGAGACACCAGTCATTGTACAGATATCTCCCTGAGGGAGGGGACTGAGAGACACCAGTCAGTGTACAGATATCACCCTGAGAGAGAGGGACTGAGAGACACCAGTCAGTGTACAGATATCTCCCTGAGAGAGAGGGGACTGAGAGACACCAGTCAGTGTACAGATATCACCCTGAGAGAGAGGGACTGAGAGACACCAGTCAGTGTACAGATATCTCCCTGAGGGAGAGGGCACTGAGAGACCCCAGTCAGTGTACAGATATCTCCCTGAGAGAGGGGACTGAGAGACACCAGTCAGTGTACAGATATCACCCTGAGAGAGAGGGACTGAGAGACACCAGTCAGCTGTACAGATATCACCCTGAGAGAGAGGGGACTGAGAGACACCAGTCAGTGTACAGATATCACCCTGAGAGAGAGGGACTGAGAGACACCAGTCAGTGTACAGATATCACCCTGAGAGAGAGGGACTGAGAGACACCAGTCAGTGTACAGATATCACCCTGAGAGAGAGGACTGAGAGACACCAGTCAATGTACAGATATCAACCTGAGAGAGAGGGACTGAGAGACACCAGTCAGTGTACAGATATCACCCTGAGAGAGGGACTGAGAGACACCAGTCATTGTACAGATAGCTCCCTGAGAGAGACGGAGTGAGAGACACCAGTCAGTGTACAGATATCTCCCTGAGAGAGAGGACTGAGAGACATCAGTCGGTGTACAGATATCACCCTGTGTAGAATTCGCAATTATCGCGATTTCATTTTAATAAGGAGAAAACACAAAGTTTCGTTCAAAACAGCTTTTATTTCAGCAGAATGCTGTCAGGTTTAAATTGGACACAAGCAGCCTGTAAAATGGCCGCCGCACCTCGTGACAGAACATTCTAGACTTTTCAACAGGCAGACAAGATGGCGTTCCATTAAACATTTTTGCAAGATCGATAACGATTCAGCACAGTGAAGACAATACACAGGACATTATGGGTTTACAGTATAAACATCGATACTGGAATCGGTCTCCCAGGTACAAGGAAAGCCATTGTACCGAGTAATCAAGGGCCCATCCAAAGGACATTAATATGTAAACTCCCAACGACTCTACGATGAGAGAGCCGTTAGCAGGTAGTTATACAGGACACTTGGAAGCCCCAAACCCCTCCAGGGAGAACACCGACCGATTTAACAATGGGAGAAATATTAACAGGTACTCAAACATTCATGAGTAGCCCCGAAACCCATTAAGGACGGAGATCACCCATACAAGACATTTGGGCGCCAAACCCTAAACAAAAGAATGGACATTATAGTTGGGCGGGAAACGGAAGATTTTTGCACTATAATTGCAGGCCCCAAACCGTCCATTCGCTCTCTTGCCTCTCTTGCTCGCTTGCTGCTTTTATCATCGTGGCTGCTCCTGTGTTTTATCCGGTCGGTTCATAACCTCGTGGCTGCTCTTCTGAAAAGACTGTTGAACTTTCTGATCCGTTCGGATCTACCTCGTGTCGCGTAACGAAGACCTATGTTGGTAACTGGCAGCGGAACCAAAGGCCCGAGATGAGATGAGATGAGATGAGAGGAGAAGAGAAGAAGACCTTATCCATCGCCACGGTCAGTAAATCCCGACCGCGCCTGTAGGTCGATCAGCCAAGTCTTCTCGACAGGAAGTTTTCTTCTTTAACAAGACATATTGCATCAACGATAACTGGACTGTGCAAACACATCGTATCAGTGATATTGACAACGGTGCTCCACGATTAAACTTTGAAGCCCACCAACAGAGGTCTTCACTACAGCGGACGGTCCAGCCGACTAGCCGAGCAGCAGAAGCAGTAAACAAGTGGGACCAGGAGATCTCCTGACCAACACGTGGGTGCTGCGGTGAAAAACATCCGATCAGCTATTCGGGATTTCTCCGAGTTATTACGAGTGGTGAGCATGAGTCTCGGGATCCTACGAAGCTAGTTTAGGATAGATATTGATAGGGGAGGGTTTAAAGATTAAGGATATTTGTAATGTGTGCCCTATTTACGTTGTGCTGGTCGTTCCTCGTTTCCCTAAGAGTGATTATAACCGTTTGTAAGATTGTACTGTCATTAATCTGTGCGTATGACATGTATTTCATAATTTTAAGTATCATGCAATAAAGATTTTCCATTTCGTACCGTTCAAACCAAGTCTACATGAGTTTTATCTCCATTACTGCTCTCGCATCTAAGTCCAGTGTCTAGAACCGTAAGGGAGAGTGATTCGAACCACTCACAGGGGTGTCTAGTGTTCCCAGACTGGCTGGAGACCAGGCCTAGACCCGCACTGACATACAGGCTGCACAGAGCCGCGTGAATCTCACAGGCTACGAGACACGCAGGGTCAGGAGAGAATCCCTTACAGAAAATGGCGACCGCGGCAGGACACTGGCAGCGAGAGGGTAGTGTGTTAGATTTTGGAATGACTGTACGAAATGTGATGCAGGAAAAGATAGCGGATTACGTATTTGGAAAGGTTAATCTAACTAAAAAGTGGATAAGCGAATTGTTAGCGGATAAGAGCCCACTAGAGGCAGCTGAAAGGTGGACTGATAGTAAGGAGCATAAAAAGGCAGTTGAGAAAGCAGTCTGGCTTATGTGCTACAAAAGGCAGGTTCAGATTTCAAACCAGACCAATACAGCGCTAACCGCTCGAATCAAGCATTTAGAGGAGGAAATGGAGGAGAAGGTTTCTGGAGGGGAGGCGCTCATTAAGAGTTTAAATGAGTTACGCCAGGAAAGCCAGGAAGTCTCCAGTTACCTTAAAACAAGGGTAGAGTATCTCGAGTGCCAGATCACTGAAGCAAAATTGAACGAGAGTAGGATGAAGGAAAGATGTAACCGTCAAGCTGCCCAGATAAGAACTCAAGAAGAGAGCTTAATGGGGGTTAGGTCGGCGTATAAGTTGGCCCTTGAGGATAAGTTTCAGGGAGCCGACCATAGCGCCTGCCAAAAAGAGATAGAGAGCCTCAAAAAGGCCGTGAATAATGCGAACGGCATGGTGTGCCTTATTAATCCGTCGGCGCGCCAGCCGCTAGTAAATGAGAGATTTAGAAATTCCCCACCAAGTAAAGCAGAAGAAGTAGTAGCCACTGCGCCCTCCGCGCCACCCAGCTATTCAGAAACCTGGGTTAGGGAGGAAGCAACGGAAGAAACAAAAGAGCCCGTTGAAAAGGAAGTAGAAAAGGGATCGTTGTATCCAGTAACGGGGATTAAAAGGGGCCCAAGCAGAAACGGTGGGGAAGAACCGGGGGATCTCCTCGGACAGCTGGTGTTGCCTCACAGTTCACATCAGCTGAGAGCTATGATAAACCACGTAAGGAAGCTGACCGAGATAGACGACCCTTCCGTACATTTCAGGGAAGTTGAGCAAGCCGCAGCCATTAACGGCTGCGATGATGGGGAGACAGCAAAAATGCTGCTGTTCTCGTTAGACAGCTCGGTCCTTCAGTGTCTCTCAGGCGAGAGCAAGAGGGGAAATAAAAGTTATGAGGAATTGAAAAATGAGGTCCTAGAAGTAGTGGGAGCGAACGACGGAGGTCCGTTTGCTAGAGTGGGACAGACAGTGCAGATGGAGGGAGAACCCCCGAAGGTTTTTGCCGACAGGCTGTGGCCAGTATATGAGCGCAGCTGTCTAGGTGCGCCCGAGCGCGAAGATGTGGAAGGCGCCGCTTTAATTCATTGGCTTAGGTGCATAATAGCCAACAGTTTACCAGCCGTTAGAGAGCAGGCAAAAGCCTGGTTCGATCCCAATGACCTCAACCTTACGGAAGAGTCGGTCTTGAATCGACTCACGTTAGGTTACCGTAACATAAGGGGTATGACGACACGTCCCTTTAAGGGAAGAGTACATGAGGTACGACCCGCAGCCCCGGCTCAAAGAGAGTGGCATCAGGAGGGTAATCGCGCCCCACAGGCAAGTAATGCCTGTTACGGGTGTGGGAAGACAGGGCACTGGCGCAAGCACTGCAGGAACCCTTGGAAGGATTCCAAGGATAAAAATCCCGCGGTCCGAGCCCAGGCGCCTGTCCCGCCTAAGGAAGCAAAGGCACCCACCTCTCCCGACGACCTCGAAGCAGTGTTAGGAGTCATGCGCAAGATGGTTTTGAATGCGCGTGGACAGGTGGCGGTCGCAACCGGCCCCGTAGGTGCCGCAGGACCGTCTAATAGTGCCCCATGACTAGAACCAGCACAGCCCGTCTACCTGTGTCCGCTCAGCTATGATGCGTGGAGGCGACCTGTGGTGGAGATGGAGGTAGAGAAACAGAAGGGCAGTTATTTGTTGGACACGGGAGCTTCTTGCACCATAATCCATACAGATGACCCTTTTGACTCGCCGCTATCTACCAAGGTCCCATTCACGCTAGCAGGGTTCACAGGGAAAGAACAGGCTGGCACGTTTTCCCTCCCGCTATCCATTCGTTTAGGAACACTTCGCCTTAAGTGGAAGTGTATACTGATGGCATGGCAAAAGGGGGGTGGAAGAGGTATTCTCGGGTCCGATCTCCTAGCGGGACACGGGATCCTCGTGGACCTCAGAATCACTGTCTCTGGGGGGCTAAAGGTGAAAAAGGCGAGGTAATGGTAATTCAAGGGGAGGAAGAAACAGGGGTCCTGTGTACCGTACAGCCATCCGGAGGCTACGACCTCAGGCTTATGGTCGCAGATGTCCCAACGGACATGCAAACGTACGTGTCAGATAATATGCACGCGTTTGCAACCCACAAGCACGATTGTGGGAGGGTGGTCGGGTTTGAGGTCAGCGTAGATGGGGACCCCATGACCCGACCCCAAAAGCAGTATAACTTCCCCAAAGAAGCAGAACCCGATATGGAGGCAGCAATGTCTTCCTTGGTGCAGCAGGGCGTGTTGAGGCCGATAGCCACACACGTGAACTCCCCATTATGGCCGGTTAGGAAGCCGGATAATTCGTGGAGAGCCACGGTGGACTACAGAGTCCTTAACAGTAACATTCCCGCCTGCGCGCCCACAGTAGCAGCAGTTGCTGACCTAATAGGGAGCATCCCAGCGTCCGCGACCACGTTCACGGTGCTGGATATCTCGAACGGTTTTTGGTCCATCCCGCTGCGGCGAGAGGACCAGTACAAGTTTGCCTTTACGTTTAAAGGGCAACAGTACACGTGGAACTGTTTGCCACAGGGTTTCCACAATAGCCCCAGTATTTTTCATCAGTGTATGGCAGGAAGTTTAAAGGAGTTTAGTCAGCCCAATCAGATAGTACAGTATGTGGATGATTTGCTCCTATTTACGGACTCAAGGGAGGAGCACGGACCACTACTGGACGAGTTATTGGAGCTGTTAGCGAGAAAGGGTTTTAAAGTAAACCCAAAGAAAGCACGTATCGGTCAGCAGGAAGTAAAATTCCTGGGACTGACCCTACGCGCTGGGGAAAGAGCCATAGACAAAGCAAGGAGGGAGTCGGTGCAAGAATTACCGATTCCCAACAACGTAAGGGGTGTGAGGTCCTTCTTGGGACTGACCGGTTACTGCAGGGATTTTATCGAAGATTATGCGGCCACAGCGGCGCCGCTCCTCCGACTCCTCCATAAGGGGGTGGAGTGGCTTTGGGACGAGGGCTGCCAAGCAGCCTTCGAGAAGTTAAAAAGGGATCTGCAGACCGCGCCAGCCTTAGGGGCCATAGATGGGGGGAAGGAGTTTTTCCTGGAGGTAGCTGCCAGCGGAGACAGCTTAAGCGCCGTGCTGCTCCAAGAGCGTCACGGCAAGCTGAGGCCGGTTGTCTATTCATCCAGGGTATTAACGGATGTGGAGAGAAGTTTTTCCAATTGCGAAAGGCACCTTTTAGCCACGCATTGGGCTGTGAAAAGATCAGCGATCTTCACAGGGCTCTCTCCCATCACTCTCCTCACACATCACACACCAACTAAGATGCTTCTGGATGGGAGGATTAAAGACGGGACCGTAAGCAGCGCACGCATTGCGCGTTGGACCCTTCTTCTCTCCCAGTTGGATCTTAGAGTAAAAGGTCTTTGCGAGCCCAGGCTTGCGGCCAATTTGGTATACCCCGGTACAGCCCACCGGTGTTCGGTGGAAGGGGTGTGGGACGTCAACATAGGTTTACGGGCCGGGATACATCCCACTGGGCGCGAGATTTATGTTGATGGGTCTAGCACAGTGTCTGCTGGCGAGCGACTCACAGGGTGTGGAGTTTATGACCCTGCGGCAGACCTTGCCCTGGCGATCAAGCTCCCTAGCACCATGAGCGCGCAGCAGGCTGAGCTGTCTGCCGTGGTGTACGTGGTGACCCACCCAGACATTTTCCCAACCCCATACACGATTTGCTCGGACAGTATGTTCACCTGCAATTCGTGTACGGAATACCTGGCCATTTGGTCCCGCCGCGGATACACCTCCGCGGACGGGCGACCTTTAACGGTGAAGCCCTTGCTGGAAAAGATCTTAGCAGCAGCAGTAGGGGAGGAAGGGGAGATTTTCATCCATAAGGTGAAAGCTCACTCCTCCACAGAGCCCCGTGGGGAGGGCAACCGGCAGGCGGATGCGCTAGCCAGGGAGGGTGCCCGCGACGGTACTTTCTGGAACCCCTATAGGACCGGACCCATAGCAGCGGTCCGAGGCGGGGACGGGAATACCGGGAACACCAGGGTAGCATTGCCCCTAGACCTTAAGACCGTCCAAGCCCAGGATCCCGCCCTAAAAGCAGTCCTAAAAACGATTGCTGAGGGGAGGCAGGTAGAAGGTCCGTACAGTATGGCAACCCTCTCAGTTAAGGAAGGCATGCTGTTCCGCGGGGAGCAGTGGGTTGTGCCGCAGCAGCACAGGAGGGAATTCCTCCAGTTGGCTCACGAGGGACCAGGGGCAGGGCACCCCGGGCCCGAGGTTACCTGGCAACGGGTAGAGCAAGCGGGATGGTGGCCAGGGCTCAGGGAACAAGTCCGCGAGTTCTGCGCTAACTGTCTTGTGTGCGCTGCAAACAACCCAGACCCCCAGAAAAGGAAGGTGCCCATGGTGTAGAATTCGCAATTATCACGATTTGATTAATAAGGAGAAAACACAAAGTTTCGTTCAAACAGCTTTTATTTCAGCAGAATGCTGTCAGGTTTAAATTGGACACAAGCAGCCTGTAAAATGGCCGCCGCACCGCGTGACAGAACATTCTAGACTTTTCAGCAGGCAGACAAGATGGCGTTCCATTATACATTTTTGCAGGATCGATAACGATTCAGCACAGTGAAGACAATACACGAGACATTATGGGTTTACAGTATAAACATCGATACTGGAATCGGTCTCCCAGGTACAAAGGAAAGCCATCAAGGGCCCATCCAAAGGACATTAATATGTAAACTCCCAACGGCTCTACGATGAGAGAGCCGTTAGCAGGTAGTTATACAGGACACTTGGAAGCCCCAAACCCCTCCAGGGGGAACACCGACCGATTTAACAATGGGAGAAATATTAACAGGTACTCAAACATTCAGGAGTAGCCCCGAAACCCATTAAGGACAGAGATCACCCATACAGGACATTTTTGGGCGCCAAACCTTAAACAAAAGAATGGACATTGTAGTTGGGCGGGAAACGGAAGAACTGTGCACTATAATTGCAGGCCCAAACCGTCCATTCGCTCTCTTGCCTCGTGTCGTGACTCTTGCTCTTTTGCTCTTGACTCTTGCCGCTTGCTGCTGTTATCATCGTGGCTGCTCCTGTGTTTTATCCGGTCGATTCGTAACCTCGTGGCTGCTCCTGGGTAAAAGACTGTTGCAAAGACCTATGTTGGTAGCTGGCAGCGGAACCGAAGGCCCGGGATGAGATGAGATGAGATGAGATGAGAGGAGAAGAGAAGAAGACCTTATCCATCGCCACGGTCAGTAAATCCCGACCGCGCCTGTAGGTCGATCAGCCAAGTCTTCTCGACAGGAAGTTTTCTTCTTTAACAAGACATATTGCATCAATGATAACTGGACTGTGCAAACACATCGTATCAGTGATATTGACAACGGTGCTCCACGATTAACTTGAAGCCAACCAACAGAGGTCTTCACTACAGCGGACGGTCCAGCCGACTGACCGAGCAGCAGAAGCAGTAAACAAGTGGGACCAGGAGATCTCCTGACCAACACGTGGGTGCTGCGGTGAAAAACATCCGATCAGCTATTCGGGATTTCTCCGAGTTATTACGAGTGGTGAGCATGAGTCTCGGGATCCTACGAAGCTAGTTTTAGGATAGTTATTGATAGGGGAGGGTTTAAAGTTTAAGGATATTTGTAATGTGTGCCCTATTTACGTTGTGCTGGTCGTTCCTCGTTTCCCTAAGAGTGATTATAACTGTTTGTAAGATTGTACTGTCATTAATCTGTGCATATGACATGTATTTCATAATTTTAAGTATCATGCAATAAAGATTTTCCATTTCGTACCGTTCAAACCAAGTCTACATGAGTTTTATCTCCATTACTGCTCTCGCATCTAAGTCCAGTGTCTAGAACCGTAAGGGAGAGTGATTCGAACCACTCACAGGGGTGTCTAGTGTTCCCAGACTGGCTGGAGACCAGGCCTAGACCCGCACTGACATACAGGCTGCACAGAGCCGCGTGAACCTCACAGGCCACGAGACACGCAGGGTCAGGAGAGTATCCCTTACAGAAAATGGCGACCGCGGCAGGACACTGGCAGCGAGAGGGTAGTGTGTTAGATTTTGGAATGACTGTACGAAATGTGATGCAGGAAAAGATAGCGGATTACGTATTTGGAAAGGTTAATCTAACGAAAAAGTGGATAAGCGAATTGTTAGCGGATAAGAGCCCACTAGAGGCAGCTGAAAGGTGGACGGATAGTAAGGAGCATAAAAAGGCAGTTGAGAAAGCAGTCTGGCTTATGTGCTACAAAAGGCAGGTTCAGATTTCAAACCAGACCAATACAGCGCTAACCGCTCGAATCAAGCAGTTAGAGGAGGAAATGGAGGAGAAGGTTTCTGGAGGGGAGGCGCTCATTAAGAGTTTAAATGAGTTACGCCAGGAAAGCCAGGAAGTCTCCAGTTACCTTAAAACAAGGGTAGAGTATCTCGAGTGCCAGATCACTGAAGCAAAATTAAACGAGAGTAGGATGAAGGAAAGATGTAACCGTCAAGCTGCCCAGATAAGAACTCAAGAAGAGAGCTTAATGGGGGTTAGGTCGGCGTATAAGTTGGCCCTTGAGGATAAGTTTCAGGGAGCCGACCATAGCGCCTGCGAAAAAGAGATAGAGAGCCTCAAAAAGGCCGTGAATAATGCGAACGGCATGGTGTGCCTTATTAATCCGTCGGCACGCCAGCCGCTAGTAAATGAGAGATTTAGAAATTCCCCACCAAGTAAAGCAGAAGAAGTAGTAGCCACTGCGCCCTCCGCGCCACCCAGCTATTCAGAAACCTGGGTTAGGGAGGAAGCAACGGAAGAAGCAAAAGAGCCCGTTGAAAAGGAGGTAGAAAAGGGATCGTTGTATCCAGTAACGGGGATTAAAAGGGGCCCAAGCAGAAACGGTGGGGAAGAACCGGGGGATCTCCTCGGACAGCTGGTGTTGCCTCACAGTTCACATCAGCTGAGAGCCATGATAAACCACGTAAGGAAGCTGACCGAGATAGACGACCCTTCCGTACATTTTAGGGAAGTTGAGCAAGCCGCAGCCATCAACGGCTGCGATGATGGGGAGACAGCAAAAATGCTGCTGTTCTCATTAGATAGCTCGGTCCTTCAGTGTCTCTCAGGCGATAGCAAGAGGGGTAATAAAAGTTATGAGGAATTGAAAAATGAGGTCCTAGAAGTAGTGGGAGCGAACGACGGAGGTCCGTTTGCTAGAGTGGGACAGACAGTGCAGATGGAGGGAGAACCCCCGAAGGTTTTTGCCGACAGGCTGTGGCCAGTATATGAGCGCAGCTGTCTAGGTGCGCCCGAGCGCGAAGATGTGGAAGGCGCCGCTTTAATTCATTGGCTTAGGTGCATAATAGCCAACAGTTTACCAGCCGTTAGAGAGCAGGCAAAAGCCTGGTTCGATCCCAATGACCTCAACCTTACGGAAGAGTCGGTCTTGAATCGACTCACGTTAGGTTACCGTAACATAAGGGGTATGGCAACACGTCCCTTTAAGGGAAGAGTACATGAGGTACGACCCGCAGCCCCAGCTCAAAGAGAGTGGCATCAGGAGGGTAATCGCGCCCCACAGGCAAGTAATGCCTGTTACGGGTGTGGGAAGACAGGGCACTGGCGCAAGCACTGCAGGAACCCTTGGAAGGATTCCAAGGATAAAAATCCCGCGGTCCGAGCCCAGGCGCCTGTCCCGGCTAAGGAAGCAAAGGCACCCACCTCTCCCGAAGACCTCGAGGCAGTGTTAGGAGTCATGCGCAAGATGGTTTTGAATGCGCGTGGACAGGTGGCGGTCGCAACCGGCCCCGTAGGTGCCGCAGGACCGTCTAATAGTGCCCCATGACTAGAACCAGCACAGCCCGTCTACCTGTGTCCGCTCAGCTATGATGCGTGGAGGCGACCTGTGGTGGAGATGGAGGTAGAGAAACAAAAGGGCAGTTATTTGTTGGACACGGGAGCTTCTTGCACCATAATCCATACAGATGACCCTTTTGACTCGCCGCTATCTACCAAGGTCCCATTCACGCTAGCAGGGTTCACAGGGAAAGAACAGGCTGGCACGTTTTCCCTCCCGCTATCCATTCGTTTAGGACACTTCGCCTTAAGTGGAAGTGTATACTGATGGCATGGCAAAAGGGGGGTGGAAGAGGTATTCTCGGGTCCGATCTGCTAGCGGGACACGGGATCCTCGTGGACCTCAGAAATCACTGTCTCTGGGGGGCTAAAGGTGAAAAAGGCGAGGTAATGGTAATTCAAGGGGAGGAAGAAACAGGGGTCCTGTGTACCGTACAGCCATCCGGAGGCTACGACCTCAGGCTTATGGTCGCAGATGTCCCAACGGACATGCAAACGTACGTGACAGATAATATGCACGCGTTTGCAACCCACAAGCACGATTGTGGGAGGGTGGTCGGGTTTGAGGTCAGCGTAGATGGGGACCCCATGACCCGACCCCAAAAGCAGTATAACTTCCCCAAAGAAGCAGAACCCGATATGGAGGCAGCAATGTCTTCCTTGGTGCAGCAGGGCGTGTTGAGGCCGATAGCCACACACGTGAACTCCCCATTATGGCCGGTTAGGAAGCCGGATAATTCGTGGAGAGCCACGGTGGACTACAGAGTCCTTAACAGTAACATCCCCGCCTGCGCGCCCACAGTAGCAGCAGTTGCTGACCTAATAGGGAGCATCCCAGCGTCCGCGACCACGTTCACGGTGCTGGATATCTCGAACGGTTTTTGGTCCATCCCGCTGCGGCGAGAGGACCAGTACAAGTTTGCCTTTACGTTTAAAGGGCAACAGTACACGTGGAACTGCTTGCCACAAGGTTTCCACAATAGCCCCAGTATTTTTCACCAGTGTATGGCAGGAAGTTTAAAGGAGTTTAGTCAGCCCAATCAGATAGTACAGTATGTGGATGATTTGCTCCTATTTACGGACTCAAGGGAGGAGCACGGACCACTGCTGGACGAGTTATTGGAGCTGTTAGCGAGAAAGGGTTTTAAAGTAAACCCAAAGAAAGCACGTATCGGTCAGCAGGAAGTAAAATTCCTGGGACTGACCCTACGCGCTGGGGAAAGAGCCATAGACAAAGCAAGGAGGGAGTCGGTGCAAGAATTACCGATTCCCAACAACGTAAGGGGTGTGAGGTCCTTCTTGGGACTGACCGGTTACTGCAGGGATTTTATCGAGGATTATGCGGCCACAGCGGCGCCGCTCCTCCGACTCCTCCATAAGGGAGTGGAGTGGCTTTGGGACGAGGGCTGCCAAGCAGCCTTCGAGAAGTTAAAAAGGGATCTGCAGACCGCGCCAGCCTTAGGGGCCATAGATGGGGGGAAGGAGTTTTTCCTGGAGGTAGCTGCCAGCGGAGACAGCTTAAGCGCCGTGCTGCTCCAAGAGCGTCACGGCAAGCTGAGGCCGGTTGTCTATTCATCCAGGGTATTAACGGATGTGGAGAGAAGTTTTTCCAATTGCGAAAGGCACCTTTTAGCCACGCATTGGGCTGTGAAAAGATCAGCGATCTTCACAGGGCTCTCTCCCATCACTCTCCTCACACATCACACACCAACTAAGATGCTTCTGGATGGGAGGATTAAAGACGGGACCGTAAGCAGCGCACGCATTGCGCGTTGGACCCTTCTTCTCTCCCAGTTGGACATCAGAGTAAAAGGTCTTTGCGAGCCCAGGCTTGCGGCCAATTTGGTATACCCCGGTACAGCCCACCGGTGTTCGGTGGAGGGGGTGTGGGACGTCAACATAGGTTTACGGGCCGGGATACATCCCACTGGGCGCGAGATTTATGTTGATGGGTCTAGCACAGTATCTGCTGGCGAGCGACTCACAGGGTGTGGAGTTTATGACCCTGCGGCAGACCTTGCCCTGGCGATCAAGCTCCCTAGCACCATGAGCGCGCAGCAGGCTGAGCTGTCTGCCGTGGTGTACGTGGTAACCCACCCAGACATTTTCCCAACCCCATACACGATTTGCTCGGACAGTATGTTCACCTGCAATTCGTGTACGGAATACCTGGCCATTTGGTCCCGCCGTGGATACACCTCCGCGGACGGGCGACCTTTAACGGTAAAGCCCTTGCTGGAGAAGATCTTAGCAGCAGCAGTAGGGGAGGAAGGGGAGATTTTCATCCATAAGGTGAAGGCTCACTCCTCCACAGAGCCCCGTGGGGAGGGCAACCGGCAGGCGGATGCGCTAGCCAGGGAGGGTGCCCGCGACGGTACTTTCTGGAACCCCTATAGAACCGGACCCATAGCAGCGGTCCGAGGTGGGGACGGGAATACCGGGAACACCAGGGTAGCATTGCCCCTAGACCTTAAGACCGTCCAAGCCCAGGATCCCGCCCTAAAAGCAGTCCTAAAAACGATTGCTGAGGGGAGGCAGGTAGAAGGTCCGTACAGTACGGCAACCCTCTCAGTTAAGGAAGGCATGCTGTTCCGCGAGGAGCAGTGGGTTGTGCCGCAGCAGCACAGGAGGGAATTCCTCCAGTTGGCTCACGAGGGACCAGGGGCAGGGCACCCCGGGCCCGAGGTTACCTGGCAACGGGTAGAGCAAGCGGGATGGTGGCCAGGGCTCAGGGAACAAGTCCGCGAGTTCTGTGCAAACTGTCTTGTGTGCGCTGCAAACAACCCAGACCCCCAGAAAAGGAAGGTGCCCATGGGACACGTAAGAAGGGTAGAGGGACCATGGCAGTCGATACAGATCGACTATATAGGACCCCTGCCCACCACCCAGGGAGGTTATAAGTACTGCCTCGTCCTGGTGGATGTGTTTTCCAAGTGGGTGGAAGCCTTCCCTTGTCGAACAGCTACGGCACTGGGTACAGCAAAAATCTTGGTCCGGGAAGTGTTCTCGCGGTGGGGACTCCCCCGTTTCGTGGAGTCAGACCAAGGGAGTCATTTCACCGGCCAGGTGATGCAGAACACCCTCATGCTTTTGGGCATTGAAGGGAAGTGGCACGTAGCACACAATCCCCAGTCATCCGGGATTGTTGAACGTATGAACCGGACCCTGAAGGAGAAATTGAGGAAAGAGACTAGGAACTCGCCCCAAAAATGGGCGGAAGTTCTGCCTTTAGTCCTCATGGGGGTCCGGGCCAGTCAGTCAAAAAGTACGGGGTACTCCCCGCACGAGGTAATGACCGGCAGGCTCATGCGAACCCCCACCCATGTGCTAGCCCCGGTGCTCACTGAGGGTCAGCTTCAAGAGATCAGCAGGGACAAGTTCGCCCAAACTCTCTTGGAGCGCCTGAAGCAAGTTTATGAGCAGGCGGCTGGGAACATGGGAAGGCAGCACCAGGGCAATCGCTTGTTGCTGGAACCCCGCAAAACGCGGGAGTGGGAAGTAGGAGACCAGGTCATGGTCAGAAACTACGCCAGAGTAGGGAGTCTGGAACCACTGTATATGGGACCCTACAACATTGTAGACAAGGCGAGTCCCATGGTTTACGCCGTAAAAGTACCTCGGCGCACTAAGTGGTTCCACATAAACCAATGTAAACTGTACCAGCCGGGTGCGCAAGGGAAAACTACAGGGGTAAATCCCGCCAATGGGAAAACACAGCCCCAGGTAGGACCACAAGGCACACAGGCAGGCGTAGCAGCTTGCATCAGGGGAAGGGACATCCCGGACGATCATGCAGCGTTTTTCTGGAGTTGGGGGTTAGATGACGAGGACCCCAGGGTACCCTGGTCAGATGAGGATAGTGCAGATGAGCATAGTGATGATGACGGGTGGTTTCAGAGGAACGGTCTGGAAGGATTGGGGCCGCTAGGTAGAGATCCATACGGGGTGGACACACAAGCTGCAGGTCCCGACAGCAGGAGGAAGGAGCTAGAGGAGGCCGGGCCAGCCGCTATGTGGTTCCCAGAGGTGTGGCCGCCCGCTTTGAACGTCCAGTCCTCAGGGGAGGCAGAGTTCGCGAGTGAAGGGCCGCCTGCTGGGCCGAGCAGGGCGGGGCCCCGAACTGCCAGCCCCGAGGTTAGGGAGGCGGAGTCAGCGGAGGCGGGGCTGGCGCCTGTGATGGAACCCCAGGTCATCCCGTTGAAGGTCTCGGGACCCGGTCCGTCCGTCACGGAGCCCCCGCCCATAGCAATTCCCCGTAGGTCAAGCAGAGTACCCCAGCCCAGGAAGACGTGGTCAGGTCCACAGGCTGCCCCAGGGCGTAAGTTTCAGGTTAAGATAACCCGGGTAGAGACAGGCCACATCGAAGCAGTAACAGGCTGCGGCAGATCAGAGGAAAGGGTCAGCGCAGCAACAGGCTGCGGCAGATCAGAGGGAAGGGTCAGTGCCCTCCCACCGTCGGGAAGAGCTCGCAGCAGCCTTCTCAGGATTTAAAGGGGCCGCCCTGAGAACGGGCGGCATTGTAAAGTTATTAGTTTAAGGTTTTAAGTTTTAGTTTAAGTTTTAAGTAGTTTTAATAAGGTTAAGTTTGTAGTGTTTTAACAGATAACGATAAAATGATGGGAGTTTTAAGGCTAGGTTTAGAGGAAGTCTATTCAGCAAACGTTGAAGTTTACGTGAGGCGAGGTCAGGGGACCCGCTCACCCTTCACAAAAGCCAGAGACTTTTTGCGAGGCTGGCTACCTCATTCTATCTGATCACAGGAACCAAGGAAGGATGGAACGACTTCTAGTATTGCTCGTGGCAATCGGATGTGGATTGGCCTATCGGGGCCTCACCAAGGATGTCGTGGTGTTTGGATGTTCCGGGGACACGGCCCCCATCGCGGTGGATGGGACCGGAAGACGGAAGGCAGAAGGGACCAGCACCTATTTCCACAAGGGAAGGTGGCCAGGATGGCTGGGAACGAACTCAACGGAGTATTCCAGCACATCGGGGTTCGCCTACAAAGAGACTTCTTTAATGTGCCCCAAAGTACGGATCATCGCACCCAGGATCAGCGTCACCGTCGGCAAACGGATTTGTTTGACCTGCAGTGGGATGTCCCATTGAGCCGATGGTGGTGGCTGCGAAAGCTGAGCAAAACTATGAGGAACTCTTCGGTTGAGTGGGAGCGACTGGGTAATAATACCCATCGGACAATTACGGGGACAGATGGACAAGTGAAAGTCTGTTGGGACAAATGGTGGGAACCGATGAGGGGATTTATGTTTGTATGTGGGGGTCAAAGTACGTTTGCCCCAAAGGCATCTCCATATTCTTTATTAACCAGTGGCAGGATAACGGACAGGGGATGAGGTGGGATGCGAGCACCAGGGGGTGCGGAGCCCCATACTCTCCGATCCCAGTAAATGCCACTGAGCTCATTACGCGCCCACGCAAAGCCCCGCCCACGATTCCGGTGGTTCTAACTGAGGAAGAAGGGTGCCCTAAAACTAGTAAGGGACCCGGGAACGGTTTGGTACTGGTCCCCACAGACCAGATACTATTTCAGGGGGTACATTACGCGGTGGCCTCGGTGATTTTAAATCTCACTGAGGTACGGTTACCAGAGTGGTGCCCCAAAAAGACGGAACAGTTGTACCAGGTCCTGTTGACCAAGATGTTCAGGCAATTTTACGAGTTTGATTTTGCAGAAATTGATAAGACAAGTTTATACACCGCACCGCAGGAAGTTTTGGACCAAGTAGGGAGGCAAAGAAGGGGTTTGGTGAACGATGCGTTCACTGCTTTTAACACAGGGACATCTGTGGTCAACGCTCTAGACAGTGTGGAGCTGCAGACCCAGATTAATGGTTTAAAAACACAGTTAAAGGATATTCTTACAGATGAGAATAAAGTGGTAGGGTCGGGTCTGCACGAGGACCAAGCCATGACACTACACTTAAAGAGAATCATAGCAGAGCTGGAGAAACATGCGCGTACGGTAAATGCCCTGATTAGGGAAGATCGGAATGCATCCGATCAAGCTGCGCAGAACGAGGTGTGCGTGCTTTACGGGGCGTGGTTACTGGGCGAGGGCCGCAGTAATTTGGAGGATTTAAAACAAGGTTTGGTCCGTCCTGGATAAGTAACAAACACCTGCGGGCGCTCCACCCTTTTCAGAACGCATTAAGTCCGTGCCAGCTCAGGCTAGCTTCAGAAGCTTACCCAGTCCCCGTGGACTGCGGACGTTCAAACCATACTATTATGGGAATAGTATTACGCATGCCGGTTTTGGGCAACACAGCAAAGCCCGCCCCGGTGTATCGGGTAGAGAACATTGGTGTCATTCAGGGGGGAGCCCACATTCGTTATGCAGCGGTTCCACCTTACGTCATCCGCTGGGAGCAAACGATGACAGGTACAGATCTCTCTGGTTGTCGTGGCAGGGGAGCACACATAATACTGTGCCCCCAGCACTTGAATGCCTTTTTAACACCACAGTGCGGGTTCAGAACGGCTGGCGCCAAGTCCATGAATTGCACCATGGAGGCAATGGCACAAGATCATGTGCCTCCGCAGGTAGCATACATCGGGGGTGGAACATATTGTGTTACCACTGCAGCGCAACACTACCAGCATGGAAACCGTAGCCGGTGTCCGGTGAGTGACAGCAGTTTCTGTTTTAAACCCAGGGCTGAAGTTCAAGTAGCACAACAGCGAATTATCCCAATCCCTGAACCATCCACTGTTCATCTCACAGTAAAAGAGAATTTTACCGACTTGCAGCGATTTGTCGCACATTTTGGGTACCTCATTCCCCCTCTCCCTGAGCATTTAACCAAACTTCTGAAAGCCGTCGCGGTGTCACAAAAGCATTTTTATACATTAGAACAGAAAACCGTCGAGATAGGTACAGACATTTTGGACATAGTGGTTCCACCGTGGTGGAATCTGTTCACGAATATTGAAGTGCCCTCATGGGTCAGAATAGCCTCCCACATTTTAGTCGTCTGTCAAGTGTTTATTGTAGTATACCTATTGTTCATACATTGTAAAAGAGACAAGCGCCTCACCAAGCATGAGAACACGGGAGAGTGGCGAGAACGTTACGTGCGCGTGCACGATGAGAGCGCAGTGTAATGGGAAAATGGCGTCACTCCCGCTCGCCACGTGCGCCGCGGAAGTTTGTACTCATTGTAAATACGTTGGAAACTCGACATGTTTAAGAGTCGGGATTTGTTTATTTTGGTGATGGTGTTGATTGTTTGGTTTTTTGGGTTTTGTTTTTCCTTCCCTTGAATAAAAGACAAATATACAGGTGATGCGTGAGGTATCGGCCTGGTTACGCCGGGAAGGAAAACAAGTGGTGTAAGTTTAAGGGCAAATGATGCCTACGGTGATATAAAATGTGATTTTCTTGGGAAATGAGGACGACACAGAGACCCTAGTTAAGTTAAAATTTATGGGATTAATTTACTGGATTCGGAGTGAAATCGAGATAAGATTGCTCACCACTGAGTTTTTGATACGATAAGCGGAGTTATTCGCATCAACAGGAGGGACTGTAGAATTCGCAATTATCGCGATTTCATTTAATAAGGAGAAAACACAAAGTTTCGTTCAAAACAGCTTTTTTATTTCAGCAGAATGCTGTCAGGTTTAAATTGGACACAAGCAGCCTGTAAAATGGCCGCCGCACCGCGTGACAGAACATTCTAGACTTTTCAGCAGGCAGACAAGATGGCGTTCCAATAAACATTTTTGCAGGATCGATAACGATTCAGCACAGTGAAGACAATACACAGGACATTATGGGTTTACAGTATAAACATCGATACTGGAATCGGTCTCCCAGGTACAAAGGAAAGCCATCAAGGGCCCATCCAAAGGACATTAATATGTAAACTCCCAACGGCTCTACGATGAGAGAGCCGTTAGCAGGTAGTTATACAGGACACTTGGAAGCCCCAAACCCCTCCAGGGGGAACACCGACCGATTTAACAATGGGAGAAATATTAACAGGTACTCAAACATTCAGGAGTAGCCCCGAAACCCATTAAGGACAGAGATCACCCATACAGGACATTTTTGGGCGCCAAACCTTAAACAAAAGAATGGACATTGTAGTTGGGCGGGAAACGGAAGAACTGTGCACTATAATTGCAGGCCCAAACCGTCCATTCGCTCTCTTGCCTCGTGTTCGTGACTCTTGCTCTTTTGCTCTTGACTCTTGCCGCTTGCTGCTGTTATCATCGTGGCTGCTCCTGTGTTTTATCCGGTCGATTCGTAACCTCGTGGCTGCTCCTGTGTAAAAGACTGTTGCAAAGACCTATGTTGGTAGCTGGCAGCGGAACCGAAGGCCCGGGATGAGATGAGATGAGATGAGATGAGAGGAGAAGAGAAGAAGACCTTATCCATCGCCACGGTCAGTAAATCCCGACCGCGCCTGTAGGTCGATCAGCCAAGTCTTCTCGACAGGAAGTTTTCTTCTTTAACAAGACATATTGCATCGATGATAACTGGACTGTGCAAACACATCGTATCAGCGATATTGACAACGGTGCTCCACCATACCCTGTATCCAACCAACAGAGGTCTTCACTACAGCGGACGGTCCAGCCGACTGACCGAGCAGCAGAAGCAGTAAACAAGTGGGACCAGGAGATCTCCTGACCAACACGTGGGTGCTGCGGTGAAAAACATCCGATCAGCTATTCGGGATTTCTCCGAGTTATTACGAGTGGTGAGCATGAGTCTCGGGATCCTACGAAGCTAGTTTTAGGATAGTTATTGATAGGGGAGGGTTTAAAGTTTAAGGATATTTGTAATGTGTGCCCTATTTACGTTGTGCTGGTCGTTCCTCGTTTCCCTAAGAGTGATTATAACTGTTTGTAAGATTGTACTGTCATTAATCTGTGCATATGACATGTATTTCATAATTTTAAGTATCATGCAATAAAGATTTTCCATTTCGTACCGTTCAAACCAAGTCTACATGAGTTTTATCTCCATTACTGCTCTCGCATCTAAGTCCAGTGTCTAGAACCGTAAGGGAGAGTGATTCGAACCACTCACAGGGGTGTCTAGTGTTCCCAGACTGGCTGGAGACCAGGCCTAGACCCGCACTGACATACAGGCTGCACAGAGCCGCGTGAACCTCACAGGCCACGAGACACGCAGGGTCAGGAGAGTATCCCTTACAGTACAGCAAAAATCTTGGTCCGGGAAGTGTTCTCGCGGTGGGGACTCCCCCGTTTCGTGGAGTCAGACCAAGGGAGTCATTTCACCGGCCAGGTGATGCAGAACACCCTCATGCTTTTGGGCATTGAAGGGAAGTGGCACGTAGCACACAATCCCCAGTCATCCGGGATTGTTGAGCGTATGAACCGGACCCTGAAGGAGAAATTGAGGAAAGAGACTAGGAACTCGCCCCAAAAATGGGCGGAAGTTCTGCCTTTAGTCCTCATGGGGGTCCGGGCCAGTCAGTCAAAAAGTACGGGGTACTCCCCGCACGAGGTAATGACTGGGAGGCTCATGCGAACCCCCACCCATGTGCTAGCCCCGGTGCTCACTGAGGGTCAGCTTCAAGAGATAAGCAGGGACAAGTTCGCCCAAACTCTCTTGGAGCGCCTGAAGCAAGTTTATGAGCAGGCGGCTGGGAACATGGGAAGGCAGCATCAGGGCAATCGCTTGTTGCTGGAACCCCGCAAAACGCGGGAGTGGGAAGTAGGAGACCAGGTCATGGTCAGAAACTACGCCAGAGTAGGGAGTCTGGAACCACTGTATATGGGACCCTACAACATTGTAGACAAGGCGAGTCCCATGGTTTACGCCGTAAAAGTACCTCGGCGCACTAAGTGGTTCCACATAAACCAATGCAAACTGTACCAGCCGGGTGCGCAGGGGAAAACTACAGGGGTAAATCCCGCCAATGGGAAAACACAGCCCCAGGTAGGACCACAAGGCACACAGGCAGGCGTAGCAGCTTGCATCAGGGGAAGGGACATCCCGGACGATCATGCAGCGTTTTTCTGGAGTTGGGGGTTAGATGACGAAGAACCCAGGGTACCCTGGTCAGATGAGGATAGTGCAGATGAGCATAGTGATGATGACGGGTGGTTCCTGAGGAACGGTCTGGGAGGATTGGGGCCGATAGGTAGAGATCCACACGGGGTGGACACACAAGCTGCAGGTCCCGACAACAGGAGGGAGGAGCTAGAGGAGGCAGGGCCAGCCGCTATAGGAGCACAGAGAGTACCAATGTGGTTCCCAGAGATGTGGCCGCCCGCTTTGAACGTCCAGTCCTCAGGGGAGGCAGAGATCACGAGTGAAGGGCCGCCTGCTGGGCCGAGCAGGGCGGAGCCACGAACTGCCAGCCCCGAGGTTAGGGAGGCGGAGTCAGCGGAGGCGGAGCCGGCGACTGTGATGGAACCCCAGGTCATCCCGTTGGAGGTCTCGGAACCCGGTCCGTCCGTCACGGAACCCCCGCCCATAGCAATTCCCCGTAGGTCAAGCAGAGTACCCCAGCCCAGGAAGATGTGGTCAGGTCCCCAGGCTGCCCCAGGGCGTAAGTTTCAGGTTAAGATAACCCGGGTAGAGACAGGCCACATCGAAGCAGTAACAGGCTGCGGCAGATCAGAGGAAAGGGTCAGCGCAGCAACAGGCTGCGGCAGATCAGAGGGAAGGGTCAGTGCCCTCCCACCGTCGGGAAGAGCTCGCAGCAGCCTTCTCAGGATTTAAAGGGGCCGCCCTGAGAACGGGCGGCATTGTAAAGTTATTAGTTTAAGGTTTTAAGTTTTAGTTTAAAGTTTTAAGTAGTTTTAATAAGGTTAAGTTTGTAGTGTTTTTAACAGATAACGACAAAATGATGGGAGTTTTAAGGCTAGGTTTAGAGGAAGTCTATTTAGCAAACGTTGAAGTTTACGTGAGGCGAGGTCAGGGGACCCGCTCACCCTTCACAAAAGCCAGAGACGTTTTGCGAGGCTGGCTACCTCATTCTATCTGATCACAGGAACCAAGGAAGGATGGAACGACTTCTAGTATTGCTCGTGGCAATCGGATGTGGATTGGCCTATCGAGGCCACACCAAGGATGTCGTGGTGTTTGGATGTTCCGGGGACACGGCCCCCATCGCGGTGGATGGGACCGGAAGACGGAAGGCAGAAGGGACCAGCACCTATTTCCACAAGGGAAGGTGGCCAGGATGGCTGGGAACGAACTCAACGGAGTATTCCAGCACATCGGGGTTCGCCTACAAAGAGACTTCTTTAATGTGCCCCAAAGTACGGATCATCGCACCCAGGATCAGCGTCACCGTCGGCAAACGGATTTGTTTGACCTGCAGTGGGATGTCCCATTGAGCCGATGGTGGTGGCTGCGAAAGCTGAGCAAAACTATGAGGAACTCTTCGGTTGAGTGGGAGCGACTGGGTAATAATACCCATCGGACAATTACGGGGACAGACGGACAAGTGAAAGTCTGTTGGGACAAATGGTGGGAACCGGATGAGGGATTTATGTTTGTATGTGGGGGTCAAAGTACGTTTGCCCCAAAGGCATCTCCATATTCTTTATTAATCAGTGGCAGGATAACGGACAGGGGATGAGGTGGGATGCGAGCACCAGGGGGTGCGGAGCCCCATACTCTCCGATCCCAGTAAATGCCACTGAGCTCATTACGCGCCCACGCAAAGCCCCGCCCACGATTCCGGTGGTTCTAACTGAGGAAGAAGGGTGCCCTAAAACTAGTAAGGGACCCGGGAACGGTTTGGTACTGGTCCCCACAGACCAGATACTATTTCAGGGGGTACATTACGCGGTGGCCTCGGTGATTTTAAATCTCACTGAGGTACGGTTACCAGAGTGGTGCCCCAAAAAGACGGAACAGTTGTACCAGGTCCTGTTGACCAAGATGTTCAGGCAATTTTACGAGTTTGATTTTGCAGAAATTGATAAGACAAGTTTATACACCGCACCGCAGGAAGTTTTGGATCAAGTAGGGAGGCAAAGAAGGGGTTTGGTGAACGATGCGTTCACTGCTTTTAACACAGGGACATCTGTGGTCAACGCTCTAGACAGTGTGGAGCTGCAGACCCAGATTAATGGTTTAAAAACACAGTTAAAGGACATTCTAACAGATGAGAATAAAGTGGTAGGGTCGGGTCTGCACGAGGACCAAGCCATGACTCTCCATTTAAAGGAAATCATAGCAGAGCTGGAGAAACATGCGCGTACGGTAAATGCCCTGATTAGGGAAGATCGGAATGCATCCGATCAAGCTGCGCAGAACGAGGTGTGCGTGCTTTACGGGGCGTGGTTACTGGGCGAGGGCCGCAGTAATTTGGAGGATTTAAAACAAGGTTTGGTTCCGTCCTGGATAAGTAACAAACACCTGCGGGCGCTCCACCCTTTTCAGAACGCATTAAGTCCGTGCCAGCTCAGGCTAGCTTCAGAAGCTTACCCAGTCCCCGTGGACTGCGGACGTTCAAACCATACTATTATGGGAATAGTATTACGCATGCCGGTTTTGGGCAACACAGCAAAGCCCGCCCCGGTGTATCGGGTAGAGAACATTGGTGTCATTCAGGGGGGAGCCCACATTCGTTATGCAGCGGTTCCACCTTACGTCATCCGCTGGGAGCAAACGATGACAGGTACAGATCTCTCTGGTTGTCGTGGCAGGGGAGCACACATAATACTGTGCCCCCAGCACTTGAATGCCTTTTTAACACCACAGTGCGGGTTCAGAACGGCTGGCGCCAAGTCCATGAATTGCACCATGGAGGCAATGGCACAAGATCATGTGCCTCCGCAGGTAGCATACATCGGGGGTGGAACATATTGTGTTACCACTGCAGCGCAACACTACCAGCATGGAAACCGTAGCCGGTGTCCGGTGAGTGACAGCAGTTTCTGTTTTAAACCCAGGGCTGAAGTTCAAGTAGCACAACAGCGAATTATCCCAATCCCTGAACCATCCACTGTTCATCTCACAGTAAAAGAGAATTTCACCGACTTGCAGCGATTTGTCGCGCATTTTGGATACCTCATTCCCCCTCTCCCTGAGCATTTAACCAAACTTCTGAAAGCCGTCGCGGTGTCACAAAAGCATTTTTATACATTAGAACAGAAAACCGTCGAGATAGGTACAGACATTTTGGACATAGTGGTTCCACCGTGGTGGAATCTGTTCACGAATATTGAAGTGCCCTCATGGGTCAGAATAGCCTCCCACATTTTAGTCGTCTGTCAAGTGTTTATTGTAGTATACCTATTGTTCATACATTGTAAAAGAGACAAGCGCCTCACCAAGCATGAGAACACGGGAGAGTGGCGAGAACGTTACGTGCGCGTGCACGATGAGAGCGCAGTGTAATGGGAAAATGGCGTCACTCCCGCTCGCCACGTGCGCCGCGGAAGTTTGTACTCATTGTAAATACGTTGGAAACTCGACATGTTTAAGAGTTGGGATTTGTTTATTTTGGTGATGGTGTTGATTGTTTGGTTTTGGGTTTTGTTTTTCCTTCCCTGAATAAAAGACAAATATACAGGTGATGCGTGAGGTATCGGCCTGGTTACGCCGGGAAGGAAAACAAGTGGTGTAAGTTTAAGGGCAAATGATGCCTACGGTGATATAAAATGTGATTTTCTTGGGAAATAAGGACGACACAGAGACCCTAGTTAAGTTAAAATTTATGGGATTAATTTACTGGATTCGGAGTGAAATCGAGATAAGATTGCTCACCACTGAGATTTTTGATACGATAAGCGGAGTTATTCGCATCAACAGGAGGGACTGTAGAATTCGCAATTATCGCGATTTCATTTAATAAGGAGAAAACACAAAGTTTCGTTCAAACAGCTTTTATTTCAGCGAATGCTGTCAGGTTTAAATTGGACACAAGCAGCCTGTAAAATGGCCGCCGCACCGCGTGACAGAACATTCTAGACTTTTCAACAGGCAGACAAGATGGCGTTCCAATAAACATTTTTGCAAGATCGATAACGATTCAGCACAGTGAAGACAATACACAGGACATTATGGGTTTACAGTATAAACATCGATACTGGAATCGGTCTCCCAGGTACAAAGGAAAGCCATCAAGGGCCCATCCAAAGGACATTAATATGTAAACTCCCAACGGCTCTACGATGAGAGAGCCGTTAGCAGGTAGTTATACAGGACACTTGGAAGCCCCAAACCCCTCCAGGGGGAACACCGACCGATTTAACAATGGGAGAAATATTAACAGGTACTCAAACATTCAGGAGTAGCCCCGAAACCCATTAAGGACAGAGATCACCCATACAGGACATTTTGGGCGCCAAACCTTAAACAAAAGAATGGACATTGTAGTTGGGCGGGAAACGGAAGAACTGTGCACTATAATTGCAGGCCCCAAACCGTCCATTCTCTCTCTTGATTCTCTCTGGCCTCTTGCTCTTGCTCTTGCCTCGTGTTCTTGACTCTTGCCGCTTGTTGCTGTTATCATCGTGGCTGCTCCTGTGTAAAAGACTGTTGCAAAGACCTATGTTGGTAGCTGGCAGCGGAACCGAAGGCCCGGGATGAGATGAGATGAGATGAGAGGAGAAGAGAAGAAGACCTTATCCATCGCCACGGTCAGTAGATCCCGACCGCGCCTGTAGGTCGATCAGCCAAGTCTTCTCGACAGGAAGTTTTCTTCTTTAACAAGACATATTGCATCAACGATAACTGGACTGTGCAAACACATCGTATCAGTGATATTGACAACGGTGCTCCACGATTATACTTTGAAGCCAACCAACAGAGGTTTTCACCACAGCGGACGGTCCAGCCGACTAGCCGAGCAGCAGAAGCAGTAAACAAGTGAGACCAGGAGATCTCCTGACCAACACGTGGGTGCTGCGGTGGAAAACATCCGATCAGCTATTCGGGATTTCTCCGAGTTATTACGAGTGGTGAGCATGAGTCTCGGGATCCTACGAAGCTAGTTTTAGGATAGACATTGATAGGGGAGGGTTTTAAAGATTAAGGATATTTGTAATGTGTGCCCCATTTACGTTGTGCTGGTCGTTCCTCGTTTCCCTAAGAGTGATTATAACCGTTTGTAAGATTGTACTGTCATTAATCTGTGCATATGACATGTATTTCATAATTTTAAGTATCATGCAATAAAGATTTTCCATTTCGTACCGTTCAAACCAAGTCTACATGAGTTTTATCTCCATTACTGCTCTCGCATCTAAGTCCAGTGTCTAGAACCGTAAGGGAGAGTGATTCGAACCACTCACAGGGGTGTCTAGTGTTCCCAGACTGGCTGGAGACCAGGCCTAGACCCGCACTGACATACAGGCTGCACAGAGCCGCGTGAACCTCACAGGCTACGAGACACGCAGGGTCAGGAGAGTATCCCTTACACCTGAGAGAGAGGACTGAGAGACACCAGTCAGTTTACAGATATCACCCTGAGAGAGAGGGACTGAGAGACACCAGTCAGTGTACAGATATCTCCCTGAGAGAGAGGGACTGAGAGACACCAGTCAGTGTACAGATATCTCCCTGAGAGAGAGGGACTGAGAGACACCAGTCAGTGTACAGATATCTCCCTGTGAGAGAGGGACTGAGAGACACCAGTCAGTGTACAGATATCACCATGAGAGATAGGGGACTGAGAGACACCAGTCAGTGTACAGATATCCCCCTGAGAGAGAGGGACTGAGAGACACCAGTCAGTGTGCAGCTATCACCCTGAGAGAGAGGGACTGAGAGACACCAGTCAGTGTACAGATATCACCCTGAGAGAGAGGGGACAGAGAGACACCAGTCAGTGTACAGATATCTCCCTGAGAGAGAGGGACTGAGAGACACCAGTCAGTGTACAGATATCACCCTGAGAGAGAGGGACTGAGAGACACCAGTCAGTGAACAGATATCTCCCTGAGAGAGGGGACTGAGAGACACCAGTCAGTGTACAGATATCTCCCTGAGAGAGAGGGACTGAGAGACACCAGTCAGTGTACAGATATCACCCTGAGAGAGAGGGACTGAGAGACACCAGTCAGTGAACAGATATCTCCCTGAGAGAGAGGGACTGAGAGACACCAGTCAGTGTACAGATATCACCCTGAGAGAGAGGACTGAGAGACACCAGTCAGTGTACAGATATCACCCTGAGAGAGAGGGACTGAGAGACACCAGTCATTGTACAGATATCATCCTGAGAGGGGAGACTGAGAGACACCAGTCATTGTACAGATATCTCCCTGAGGGAGGGGACTGAGAGACACCAGTCAGTGTACAGATATCACCCTGAGAGAGAGGGACTGAGAGACACCAGTCATTGTACAGATATCTCCCTGAGAGAGGGGACTGAGAGACACCAGTCAGTGTACAGATATCTCCCTGAGAGAGAGGGGACTGAGAGACACCAGTCAGTGTACAGATATCACCCTTAGAGTGGGGACTGAGAGACACCAGTCAGTGTACAGATATCTCCCTGAGGGAGAGGGACTGAGAGACACCCGTCAGTGTACAGATATCTCTCCGAGAGAGAGAGACTGAGAGACACCAGTCAGTGTACAGATATCTCCCTCAGAGAGAGGACTGAGAGACACCAGTCAGTGTACAGATATCACCCTGAGAGAGGGGACTGATAGACACCGGTCAGTGTACAGATATCTCCCTGAGAGAGAGGGACTGAGAGACACCAGTCAGTGTACAGATATCACCCTGAGAGAGAGGGACTGAGAGACACCAGTCAGTGTACAGATATCACCCTGAGGGAGAGGGGACTGAGAGACACCAGTCAGTGTACAGATATCTCCCTGAGAGAGAGGGGACTGAGAGACACCAGTCAGTGCACAGATATCACCCTGAGAGAGAGGGGACTGAGAGACACCAGTCAGTGTACAGATATCTCCCTGAGAGAGAGGGGACTGAGAGACACCAGTCAGTGTACAGATATCTCCCTGAGTGAGGGGACTGAGAGACACCAGTCAGTGTACAGATATCTCCCTGAGGGAGGGGACTGATAGACACCAGTCAGTGTGCAGATATCTCTCTGGGGGAGAGGGGACTGAGAGACACCAGTCAGTGTACAGATATCTCCCTGAGAGAGAGGGACTGAGAGACACCAGTCAGTGTACAGATATCTCCCTGAGGGAGGGGACTGAGAGACACCAGTCAGTGTACAGATATCACCCTGAGACAGAGGGACTGAGAGACACCAGTCAGTGTACAGATATCTTCCTGAGAGAGAGGGACTGAGAGACACCAGTCAGTGTACAGATATCACCCTGAGACAGAGGGACTGAGAGACACCCGTCAGTGTACAGATATCTCCCTGAGAAAGAGGGACTGAGAGACACCAGTCAGTGTACAGATATCTCCCTGAGAGAGAGGGGACTGAGAGACACAAGTCAGTGTACAGATATCTCCCTGAGTGAGGGGACTGAGAGACACCAGTCAGTGTACAGATATCTCCCTGAGGGAGGGGACTGATAGACACCAGTCAGTGTGCAGATATCTCTCTGGGGGAGAGGGGACTGAGAGACACCAGTCAGTGTACAGATATCTCCCTGAGAGAGAGGGACTGAGAGACACCAGTCAGTGTACAGATATCACCCTGAGAGAGAGGGGACTGAGAGACACCAGTCAGTGTACAGATATCTCCCTGAGAGAGAGGGACTGCGAGACACCAGTCAGTGTACAGATATCACCCTGAGAGAGAGGGACTGAGAGACACCGGTCAGTGAACAGATATCTCCATGAGAGAGAGGAGACTGAGAGACACCAGTCAGTGTACAGATATCTCCCTGAGAGAGAGGGGACTGAGAGACACCAGTCAGTGTACAGATATCACCCTGAGAGAGGGGACTGAGAGACACCAGTCAGTGTACAGATATCTCCCTGAGGGAGAGGGACTGAGAGACACCCGTCAGTGTACAGATATCTCTCTGAGAGAGAGGGACTGAGAGACACCAGTCAGTGTACAGATATCTCCCTCAGAGAGAGGACTGAGAGACACCAGTCAGTGTACAGATATCACCCTGAGAGAGGGGACTGATAGACACCGGTCAGTGTACAGATATCTCCCTGAGAGAGAGGGACTGAGAGACACCAGTCAGTGTACAGATATCACCCTGAGAGAGAGGGACTGAGAGACACCAGTCAGTGTACAGATATCACCCTGAGGGAGAGGGGACTGAGAGACACCAGTCAGTGTACAGATATCTCCCTGAGAGAGAGGGGACTGAGAGACACCAGTCAGTGCACAGATATCACCCTGAGAGAGAGGGGACTGAGAGACACCAGTCAGTGTACAGATATCTCCCTGAGAGAGAGGGGACTGAGAGACACAAGTCAGTGTACAGATATCTCCCTGAGTGAGGGGACTGAGAGACACCAGTCAGTGTACAGATATCTCCCTGAGGGAGGGGACTGATAGACACCAGTCAGTGTGCAGATATCTCTCTGGGGAGAGGGGACTGAGAGACACCAGTCAGTGTACAGATATCTCCCTGAGAGAGAGGGACTGAGAGACACCAGTCAGTGTACAGATATCTCCCTGAGGGAGGGGACTGACAGACACCATGTCAGTGTACAGATATCTCCCTGAGAGAGAGGGGACTGAGAGACACCAGTCAGTGTACAGATATCACCCTGATTGAGAGGGACTGAGAGACACCAGTCAGTGTACAGATATCTCCCTGAGGGAGTGGGAGTGAGAAACACCAGTCAATGTACAGATATCTCCCTGAGAGAGAGGGACTGAGAGACACCAGTCAGTGTACAGATATCTCCCTGAGAGAGAGGCCTGATAGACACCACTCAGCGTACAGATATCAACCTGAGACAGAGGGACTGAGAGACACCAGTCAGTGTACAGATATCTTCCTGAGAGAGAGGGACTGAGAGACACCAGTCAGTGTACAGATATCACCCTGAGACAGAGGGACTGAGAGACACCCGTCAGTGTACAGATATCTCCCTGAGAGAGAGGGACTGATAGACACCAGTCAGTGTACAGATATCTCCCTGAGAGAGAGGGACTGAGAGACACCCGTCAGTGTACAGATATCTCCCTGAGAGAGAGGGACTGAGAGACACCAGTCAGTGTACAGATATCTCCCTGAGAGAGAGGACTGAGAGACACCAGTCAGTGTACAGATATCTCCCTGAGTGAGGGGTCTGAGAGACACCAGTCAGTGTACAGATATCACCCTGAGAGAGAGGGACTGAGAGACACCAGTCAGTGTACAGATATCACCCTGAGAGAGAGGGGACTGAGAGACACCAGTCAGTGTACAGATATCTCCCTGAGAGAGAGGGACTGAGAGACACCAGTCAGTGTACAGATATCACCCTGAGAGAGAGGGACTGCGAGACACCAGTCAGTGGACAGATATCACCATGAGAGAGAGGGACTGAGAGACACCGGTCAGTGAACAGATATCTCCCTGAGAGAGAGGAGACTGAGAGACACCAGTCAGTGTACAGATATCACCCTGAGAGAGAGGACTGAGAGACACCAGTCAGTGTACAGATATCACCCTGAGAGAGAGGGACTGACAGACACCAGTCATTGTACAGATATCTCCCTGAGAGAAGGGACTGAGAGACACCAGTCAGTGTACAGATATCTCCCTGAGAGGGGAGACTGAGAGACACCAGTCAGTGTACAGATATCTCCCTGAGAGAGAGGGGACTGAGAGACACCAGTCAGTGCACAGATATCACCCTGAGAGAGAGGGGACTGAGAGACACCAGTCAGTGTACAGATATCTCCCTGAGAGAGAGGGGACTGAGAGACACCAGTCAGTGTACAGATATCTCCCTGAGTGAGGGGACTGAGAGACACCAGTCAGTGTACAGATATCTCCCTGAGGGAGGGGACTGATAGACACCAGTCAGTGTGCAGATATCTCTCTGGGGAGAGGGGACTGAGAGACACCAGTCAGTGTACAGATATCTCCCTGAGAGAGAGGGACTGAGAGAAACCAGTCAGTGTACAGATATCTCCCTGAGGGAGGGGACTGAGAGACACCCGTCAGTGTACAGATATCTCCCTGAGAAAGAGGGACTGAGAGACACCAGTCAGTGTACAGATATCTCCCTGAGAGAGAGGGGACTGAGAGACACCAGTCAGTGTACAGATATCTCCCTGAGTGAGGGGACTGAGAGACACCAGTCAGTGTACAGATATCTCCCTGAGGGAGGGGACTGAGAGACACCAGTCAGTGTGCAGATATCTCTCTGGGGAGAGGGGACTGAGAGACACCAGTCAGTGTACAGATATCTCCCTGAGAGAGAGGGACTGAGAGACACCAGTCAGTGTACAGATATCACCCTGAGAGAGAGGGGACTGAGAGACACCAGTCAGTGTACAGATATCTCCCTGAGAGAGAGGGACTGCGAGACACCAGTCAGTGTACAGATATCACCCTGAGAGAGAGGGACTGAGAGACACCGGTCAGTGAACAGATATCTCCATGAGAGAGAGGAGACTGAGAGACACCAGTCAGTGTACAGATATCTCCCTGAGAGAGAGGGACTGATAGACACAAGTCAGTGTACAGATATCTCCCTGAGAGGGGAGACTGAGAGACACCAGTCAGTGTACAGATATCTCCCTGAGAGAGAGGGGACTGAGAGACACCAGTCAGTGTACAGATATCACCCTGAGAGAGGGGACTGAGAGACACCAGTCAGTGTACAGATATCTCCCTGAGGGAGAGGGACTGAGAGACACCAGTCAGTGTACAGATATCTCCCTGAGAGAGAGGGGACTGAGAGACACCAGTCATTGTACAGATATCTCCCTGAGAGAGGGGACTGAGAGACACCAGTCAGTGTACAGATATCTCCCTGAGAGAGAGGGGACTGAGAGACACCAGTCAGTGTACAGATATCACCCTGAGAGAGGGGACTGAGAGACACCAGTCAGTGTACAGATATCTCCCTGAGGGAGAGGGACTGAGAGACACCCGTCAGTGTACAGATATCTCTCTGAGAGAGAGGGACTGAGAGACACCAGTCAGTGTACAGATATCTCCCTCAGAGAGAGGACTGAGAGACACCAGTCAGTGTACAGATATCACCCTGAGAGAGGGGACTGATAGACACCGGTCAGTGTACAGATATCTCCCTGAGAGAGAGGGACTGAGAGACACCAGTCAGTGTACAGATATCACCCTGAGAGAGAGGGACTGAGAGACACCAGTCAGTGTACAGATATCACCCTGAGGGAGAGGGGACTGAGAGACACCAGTCAGTGTACAGATATCTCCCTGAGAGAGAGGGGACTGAGAGACACCAGTCAGTGCACAGATATCACCCTGAGAGAGAGGGGACTGAGAGACACCAGTCAGTGTACAGATATCTCCCTGAGAGAGAGGGGACTGAGAGACACAAGTCAGTGTACAGATATCTCCCTGAGGGAGGGGACTGAGAGACACCAGTCAGTGTACAGATATCTCCCTGAGGGAGGGGACTGATAGACACCAGTCAGTGTGCAGATATCTCTCTGCGGGAGAGGGGACTGAGAGACACCAGTCAGTGTACAGATATCTCCCTGAGAGAGAGGGACTGAGAGACACCAGTCAGTGTACAGATATCTCCCTGAGGGAGGGGACTGACAGACACCATGTCAGTGTACAGATATCTCCCTGAGAGAGAGGGGACTGAGAGACACCAGTCAGTGTACAGATATCTCCCTGAGTGAGGGGACTGAGAGACACCAGTCAGTGTACAGATATCTCCCTGAGGGAGGGGACTGATAGACACCAGTCAGTGTGCAGATATCTCTCTGGGGGAGAGGGGACTGAGAGACACCAGTCAGTGTACAGATATCTCCCTGAGAGAGAGGGACTGAGAGACACCAGTCAGTGTACAGATATCTCCCTGAGGGAGGGGACTGAGAGACACCAGTCAGTGTACAGATATCACCCTGAGACAGAGGGACTGAGAGACACCAGTCAGTGTACAGATATCTTCCTGAGAGAGAGGGACTGAGAGACACCAGTCAGTGTACAGATATCACCCTGAGACAGAGGGACTGAGAGACACCCGTCAGTGTACAGATATCTCCCTGAGAAAGAGGGACTGAGAGACACCAGTCAGTGTACAGATATCTCCCTGAGAGAGAGGGGACTGAGAGACACAAGTCAGTGTACAGATATCTCCCTGAGTGAGGGGACTGAGAGACACCAGTCAGTGTACAGATATCTCCCTGAGGGAGGGGACTGATAGACACCAGTCAGTGTGCAGATATCTCTCTGGGGGAGAGGAGACTGAGAGACACCAGTCAGTGTACAGATATCTCCCTGAGAGAGAGGGACTGAGAGACACCAGTCAGTGTACAGATATCACCCTGAGAGAGAGGGGACTGAGAGACACCAGTCAGTGTACAGATATCTCCCTGAGAGAGAGGGACTGAGAGACACCAGTCAGTGTACAGATATCACCCTGAGAGAGAGGGACTGCGAGACACCAGTCAGTGTACAGATATCACCCTGAGAGAGAGGGACTGAGAGACACCGGTCAGTGAACAGATATCTCCATGAGAGAGAGGAGACTGAGAGACACCAGTCAGTGTACAGATATCTCCCTGAGAGAGAGGGACTGATAGACACCAGTCAGTGTACAGATATCACCCTGAGAGAGAGGACTGAGAGACACCAGTCAGTGTACAGATATCACCCTGAGAGAGAGGGACTGACAGACACCAGTCATTGTACAGATATCTCCCTGAGAGGGGAGACTGAGAGACACCAGTCAGTGTACAGATATCTCCCTGAGAGAGAGGGGACTGAGAGACACCAGTCAGTGTACAGATATCACCCTGAGAGAGGGGACTGAGAGACACCAGTCAGTGTACAGATATCTCCCTGAGGGAGAGGGACTGAGAGACACCAGTCAGTGTACAGATATCTCCCTGAGAGAGAGGGGACTGAGAGACACCAGTCATTGTACAGATATCTCCCTGAGAGAGGGGACTGAGAGACACCAGTCAGTGTACAGATATCTCCCTGAGAGAGAGGGGACTGAGAGACACCAGTCAGTGTACAGATATCACCCTGAGAGAGGGGACTGAGAGACACCAGTCAGTGTACAGATATCTCCCTGAGGGAGAGGGACTGAGAGACACCCGTCAGTGTACAGATATCTCTCTGAGAGAGAGGGACTGAGAGACACCAGTCAGTGTACAGATATCTCCCTCAGAGAGAGGACTGAGAGACACCAGTCAGTGTACAGATATCACCCTGAGAGAGGGGACTGATAGACACCGGTCAGTGTACAGATATCTCCCTGAGAGAGAGGGACTGAGAGACACCAGTCAGTGTACAGATATCACCCTGAGAGAGAGGGACTGAGAGACACCAGTCGGTGTACAGATATCACCCTGAGGGAGAGGGGACTGAGAGACACCAGTCAGTGTACAGATATCTCCCTGAGAGAGAGGGGACTGAGAGACACCAGTCAGTGCACAGATATCACCCTGAGAGAGAGGGGACTGAGAGACACCAGTCAGTGTACAGATATCTCCCTGAGAGAGAGGGGACTGAGAGACACAAGTCAGTGTACAGATATCTCCCTGAGTGAGGCGACTGAGAGACACCAGTCAGTGTACAGATATCTCCCTGAGGGAGGGGACTGATAGACACCAGTCAGTGTGCAGATATCTCTCTGGGGGAGAGGGGACTGAGAGACACCAGTCAGTGTACAGATATCTCCCTGAGAGAGAGGGACTGAGAGACACCAGTCAGTGTACAGATATCTCCCTGAGGGAGGGGACTGACAGACACCATGTCAGTGTACAGATATCTCCCTGAGAGAGAGGGGACTGAGAGACACCAGTCAGTGTACAGATATCACCCTGATTGAGAGGGACTGAGAGACACCAGTCAGTGTACAGATATCTCCCTGAGGGAGTGGGAGTGAGAAACACCAGTCAATGTACAGATATCTCCCTGAGAGAGAGGGACTGAGAGACACCAGTCAGTGTACAGATATCTCCCTGAGAGAGAGGCCTGATAGACACCACTCAGCGTACAGATATCAACCTGAGACAGAGGGACTGAGAGACACCAGTCAGTGTACAGATATCTTCCTGAGAGAGAGGGACTGAGAGACACCAGTCAGTGTACAGATATCACCCTGAGACAGAGGGACTGAGAGACACCCGTCAGTGTACAGATATCTCCCTGAGAGAGAGGGACTGATAGACACCAGTCAGTGTACAGATATCTCCCTGAGAGAGAGGGACTGAGAGACACCCGTCAGTGTACAGATATCTCCCTGAGAGAGAGGGACTGAGAGACACCAGTCAGTGTACAGATATCTCCCTGAGAGAGAGGACTGAGAGACACCAGTCAGTGTACAGATATCTCCCTGAGGGATGTAGAATTCGCAATTATCGCGATTTCATTTTAATAAGGAGAAAACACAAGTTTCGTTCAAAACAGCTTTTATTTCAACGGAATGCTGTCAGGTTTAAATTGGACACAAGCAGCCTGTAAAATGGCCGCCGCACCGCGTGACAGAACATTCGAGACTTTTCGGCAGGCAGACAAGATGGCGTTCCAATAAACATTTTTGCAGGATCGATAACGATTCAGCACAGTGAAGACAATACACAGGACATTATGGGTTTACAGTATAAACATCGATACTGGAATCGGTCTCCCAGGTACAAAGGAAAGCCATCAAGGGCCCATCCAAAGGACATTAATATGTAAACTCCCAACGGCTCTACGATGAGAGAGCCGTTAGCAGGTAGTTATACAGGACACTTGGAAGCCCCAAACCCCTCCAGGGGGAACACCGACCGATTTGACAATGGGAGAAATATTAACAGGTACTCAAACATTCAGGAGTAGCCCCGAAACCCATTAAGGACAGAGATCACCCATACAGGACATTTTTGGGCGCCAAACCTTAAACAAAAGAATGGACATTGTAGTTGGGCGGGAAACGGAAGAACTGTGCACTATAATTGCAGGCCCAAACCGTCCATTCGCTCTCTTGCCTCGTGTTCGTGACTCTTGCCGCTTGCTGCTGTTATCATCGTGGCTGCTCCTGGGTAAAAGACTGTTGCAAAGACCTATGTTGGTAGCTGGCAGCGGAACCGAAGGCCCGGGATGAGATGAGATGAGATGAGATGAGAGGAGAGGAGAAGAGAAGAAGACCTTATCCATCGCCACGGTCAGTAAATCCCGACCGCGCCTGTAGGTCGATCAGCCAAGTCTTCTCGAAAAGGAAGTTTTCTTCTTTAACAAGACATATTGCATCGATGATAACTGGACTGTGCAAACACATCGTATCAGTGATATTGACAACGGTGCTCCACGATTAAACTTTGAAGCCCACCAACAGAGGTCTTCACTACAGCGGACGGTCCAGCCGACTGACCGAGCAGCAGAAGCAGTAAACAAGTGGGACCAGGAGATCTCCTGACCAACACGTGGGTGCTGCGGTGAAAAACATCCGATCAGCTATTCGGGATTTTCTCCGAGTTATTACGAGTGGTGAGCATGAGTCTCGGGATCCTACGAAGCTAGTTTTAGGATAGTTATTGATAGGGGAGGGTTTAAAGTTTAAGGATATTTGTAATGTGTGCCCTATTTACGTTGTGCTGGTCGTTCCTCGTTTCCCTAAGAGTGATTATAACTGTTTGTAAGATTGTACTGTCATTAATCTGTGCATATGACATGTATTTCATAATTTTAAGTATCATGCAATAAAGATTTTCCATTTCGTACCGTTCAAACCAAGTCTACATGAGTTTATCTCCATTACTGCTCTCGCATCTAAGTCCAGTGTCTAGAACCGTAAGGGAGAGTGATTCGAACCACTCACAGGGGTGTCTAGTGTTCCCAGACTGGCTGGAGACCAGGCCTAGACCCGCACTGACATACAGGCTGCACAGAGCCGCGTGAACCTCACAGGCCACGAGACACGCAGGGTCAGGAGAGCATCCCTTACAGGGAGGGGACTGACAGACACCATGTCAGTGTACAGATATCTCCCTGAGAGAGAGGGGACTGAGAGACACCAGTCAGTGTACAGATATCTCCCTGAGTGAGGGGACTGAGAGACACCAGTCAGTGTACAGATATCTCCCTGAGGGAGGGGACTGATAGACACCAGTCAGTGTGCAGATATCTCTCTGGGGGAGAGGGGACTGAGAGACACCAGTCAGTGTACAGATATCTCCCTGAGAGAGAGGGACTGAGAGACACCAGTCAGTGTACAGATATCTCCCTGAGGGAGGGGACTGAGAGACACCAGTCAGTGTACAGATATCACCCTGAGACAGAGGGACTGAGAGACACCAGTCAGTGTACAGATATCTTCCTGAGAGAGAGGGACTGAGAGACACCAGTCAGTGTACAGATATCACCCTGAGACAGAGGGACTGAGAGACACCCGTCAGTGTACAGATATCTCCCTGAGAAAGAGGGACTGAGAGACACCAGTCAGTGTACAGATATCTCCCTGAGAGAGAGGGGACTGAGAGACACAAGTCAGTGTACAGATATCTCCCTGAGTGAGGGGACTGAGAGACACCAGTCAGTGTACAGATATCTCCCTGAGGGAGGGGACTGATAGACACCAGTCAGTGTGCAGATATCTCTCTGGGGGAGAGGAGACTGAGAGACACCAGTCAGTGTACAGATATCTCCCTGAGAGAGAGGGACTGAGAGACACCAGTCAGTGTACAGATATCACCCTGAGAGAGAGGGGACTGAGAGACACCAGTCAGTGTACAGATATCTCCCTGAGAGAGAGGGACTGAGAGACACCAGTCAGTGTACAGATATCACCCTGAGAGAGAGGGACTGCGAGACACCAGTCAGTGTACAGATATCACCCTGAGAGAGAGGGACTGAGAGACACCGGTCAGTGAACAGATATCTCCATGAGAGAGAGGAGACTGAGAGACACCAGTCAGTGTACAGATATCTCCCTGAGAGAGAGGGACTGATAGACACCAGTCAGTGTACAGATATCACCCTGAGAGAGAGGACTGAGAGACACCA
>JASTWF010001741.1:0-17500 GCA_030390025.1 Squalus acanthias
AGCGGGAGGGATGTAAGGAGGATCATGTGATTCATAGAGAAGGCAAGATTCTTTTCTCATTTTTTTTGGACGCTCTCTCCCCCCTTTCTCTTCATTAGTCCCTCCCTCCCTCTATCCATCGCTCTTGTTCTCTATCCCACTCTCTCCATTCCCACTATGTATCTCTACACTATCCCCCTCTCTCCATTCTCCCTCTCTCTGCCCCTCCTGTATCCCCACAGAGATTGGGAGAGGTCACGCGGAGATTGGGAGGGTCACGCGGAGATTGGAAGGGTCACGTGGAGATTGGGCGAGGTAACGCGGAGATTGGGAGGGGTTACGGTGATTGGGAGAGATCACATGGAGATTGGGAGAGGTCACAGGGAGATTGGGAGAGGTCACAGGGAGATTGGGAGAGGTCACAGGGAGATTGGGAGAGGTCACAGGGAGATTGGGAGGGGTCACAGGGAGATTGGGAGGGGTCACATGGAAATTGGGATGGGTCACAGGGAGATTGGGAGGGGTCACGGAGATTGGGAGGGGTCACGGAGATTGGGAGGGGTCACATGGAAATTGGGATGGGTCACAGGGAGATTGGGAGGGGTCACGGAGATTGGGAGGGGTCACGGAGATTGGGAGGGGTCACAGGGAGATTGGGAGGGGTCACAGGGAGATTGGGAGGGGTCACAGAGATTGGGAGGGGTCACAGGGAGATTGTGAGGGGTCACATGGAGATTGGGAGGGGTCACAGGGAGATTGGGAGGGGTCACAGGGAGATTGGGAGGGGTCACGGAGATTGGGAGGGGTCACGGAGATTGGGAGGGGTCACAGGGAGATTGGGAGGGGTCACAGGGCGATTGGGAGGGGTCACGGAGATTGGGAGGGGTCACGAAGATTGGGAGGGGTCACAGGAAGATTGGGAGGGGTCACAGGGAGATTGGGAGGGGTCACGGAGATTGGGAGGGGTCACGGAGATTGGGAGGGGTCACGGAGATTGGGAGGGGTCACAGGAAGATTGGGAGGGGTCACAGGGAGATTGGGAGGGGTCACAGGGAGATTGGGAGGGGTCACAGGGAGATTGGGAGGGGTCACAGGGAGATGGGGAGGGGTCACGGAGATTGGAGGGGTCACGGAGATTAGGAGGGGTCACAGGGAGATTGGGAGGGGTCACAGGGAGATTGGGAGGGGTCACGGAGATTGGAGGGGTCACGGAGATTGGGAGGGGTCACAGGGAGATTGGGAGGGGTCACAGGGAGATTGGGAGGGGTCACAGGGAGATTGGGAGGGGTCACGGAGATTGGAGGGGTCACGGAGATTGGGAGGGGTCACAGAGATTGGGAGGGGTCACAGGGAGATTGGGAGGGGTCACGGAGATTGGAGGGGTCACAGAGATTGGGAGGGGTCACAGGGAGATTGGGAGGGGTCACAGGGAGATTGGGAGGGGTCACAGGGAGATTGGGAGGGGTCACGGAGATTGGGAGGGGTCACAGGGAGATTGGGAGGGATCACAGGGAGATTGGGAGGGGTCACAGGGAGATTGGGAGGGGTCACGGAGATTGGGAGGGGTCACAGGGAGATGGGGAGGGGTCACGGAGTGTAACTTCATGGGGACAGGTGTTACCGTGGGGACAGGTGTTACCGTGGGGACAGGTGTTACCGGCTCACCTCCACTGTGTTTCAGAGTGTGAAGGCTGGTTTTATTCAGAATGAGTGGAAGGTTTTTAAGGGCCTGGGGCTGTAACGGGTGCTTCTGAAACCCACATCGCTGCCTGCTCAGGGCTCCTGTTCATCTGTAGGAAGGCGATTGCTACACTCAGAGATCACCATGCAAGCGGGAACTATTACAGCAGGTTAAAGGTGCAATTTAGACTGAATCGGTACCATTCTGTCTAGATGCCTTAAAGTGAGATAATGTGCAGTTACTGAGTGACAGTATGAGGGAGCTGGATTAACATCAGTAGAGATACAGTCAGTAACACAGGGCGCTGGGGGAGAGGGGTTACTGAGTGACAGTGTGAGGGAGCTGGATTAACATCAGTAGAGATACAGTCAGTAACACAGGGCGCTGGGGGAGAGGGGTTACTGAGTGACAGTGTGAGGGAGCTGGATTAACATCAGTAGAGATACAGTCAGTAACACAGGGCGCTGGGGGAGAGGGGTTACTGAGTGACAGTGTGAGGGAGCTGGATTAACATCAGTAGAGATAGTCAGTGACACAGGGTGCTGGGGGAGGGGTTACTGAGTGACAGCGTGAGGGAGCGGGATTAACATCAGTAGAGATAGTCAGTGACACAGGGTGCTGGGGGAGGGGTTACTGAGTGACAGTGTGAGGGAGCGGGATTAACATCAGTAGAGATACAGTCAGTAACACAGGGCGCTGGGGGAGAGGGGTTACTGAGTGACAGTGTGAGGGAGCTGGATTAACATCAGTAGAGATACAGTCAGTAACACAGGGCGCTGGGGGAGGGGTTACTGAGTGACAGCGTGAGGGAGCGGGATTAACATCAGTACAGATACAGTCAGTGACACAGGGCACTGGGGGAGAGGGGTTACTGAGTGACAGCGTGAGGGAGCGGGATTAACATCAATAGAGATACAGTCAGTAACACGGGGCGCTGGGGGAGAGGGGTTACTGAGTGACAGTGTGAGGGAGCTGGATTAACATCAGTAGCGATACAATCAGTGACACAGGGCGCTGGGGGAGGTGTTACTGAGTGACAGTGTGAGGGAGCTGGATTAACATCAGTGGAGATACAGTCAGTGACACAGGGCGCTGGGGGAGAGGGGTTACTGAGTGACAGTATGAGGGAGCTGGATTAACATCAGTAGAGATACAGTCAGTAACACAGGGTGCTGGGGGGAGAGGTTACTGAGTGACAGTGTGAGGGAGCTGGATTAACATCAGTAGAGATACAGTCAGTAACACAGGGTGCTGGGGGAGAGGGGTTACTGAGTGACAATGTGAGGGAGCTGGAATAACATCAGTAGAGATACAGTCAGTGACACAGGGCGCTGGGGGAGCGGGGTTACTGAGTGAAAGTGTGAGGGAGCTGGATTAACATCAGTAGCGATACAGTCAGTAACACAGGGTGCTGGGGGAGAGGGGTTACTGAGTGACAGTGTGAGGGAGCTGAATTAACATCAGTACAGATACAGTCATTAACACATGGCGCTGGGAGAGGGGTTACTGAGTGACAGTGTGAGGGAGCTGGATTAACATCAGTAGAGATACAGTCAGTGACACAGGGAGCTGGGGAGAGGGGTTACTGAGTGAGAGTGTGAGGGAGCTGGATTAACATCAGTAGAGATACAGTCAGTAACACAGGGCGCTGGGTGAGAGGGGTTACTGAGTGAGACTGTGAGGGAGCTGGATTAACATCAGTAGAGATACAGTCAGTGACACAGGGCGCTGGGGGAGAGGGGTTACTGAGTGAGAGTGTGAGGGAGCTGGATTAACATCAGTAGAGATACAGTCAGTAACACAGGGCGCTGGGGGAGAGGGGTTACTGAGTGAGACTGTGAGGGAGCTGGATTAACATCAGTAGAGATACAGTCAGTAACACAGGGCGCTGGGGGAGAGGGGTTACTGAGTGAGAGTGTGAGGGAGCTGGATTAACATCAGTAGAGATACAGTCAGTGACACAGGGCGCTGGGGGAGAGGGATTACTGAGTGAGACTGTGAGGGAGCTGGATTAACATCAGTAGAGATACAGTCAGTAACACAGGGCGCTGGGGGAGAGGGGTTACTGAGTGACAGTGTGAGGGAGCTGGATTAACATCAGTGGAGATACAGTCAGTAACACAGGGCGCTGGGGGAGAGGGGTTACTGAGTGAGAGTGTGAGGGAGCTGGATTAACCTCAGTAGAGATACAGTCAGTAACACAGGGCGCTGGGGGAGAGGGGTTACTGAGTGAGACTGTGAGGGAGCTGGATTAACATCAGTAGAGATACAGTCAGTGACACAGGGTGCTGGGGGAGAGGTTACTGAGTGACAGTGTGAGGGAGCTGGATTAACATCAGTAGAGATACAGTCAGTAACACAGGGCGCTGGGGGAGCGGGGTTACTGAGTGAGACTGTGAGGGAGCTGGATTAACATCAGTAGAGATACAATCAGTAACACAGATGGAGTGTAGATTCACCAGGGTGGTACCTGGGATGAGAAACTATCGTTATGAGGAGAGACCTGAGATACTGGGTCTGCCAACTGGAGGAGGGTAGGTGAGGAAAAGATCGAACCGAGGTTTTTAAAATTATAAAAGGGTTTTGATCGGGTGAATGAAGAAAGACTATTTCCTCTGGTTAGGAAGTCAGTGACGAAGGGTGACCAGGGTTATGTTGTCCCTGAGTGTGAGGAGTGAGATTCGGAGAAATGTCGTTATGCAAAGGATTGTTGGAGCTGGAATGCTTTGTCACAGGCAGCCCCATTGCATCTTCTAAGGGCAAATTGGATAAATATTCGAGGAAGATACAAGGCAATACAAGAGCGGGGCAGTGTTATTAGTTTTGAATTGTTCTTGCAAAGAGCCGGCACAGGCACGATGGGCCGAATGGCCTCCTCATGTGCTGGAACCCTCTTTGTTTCTCTGGTTCGAGATTGCAGGATTAAGAGGAGACGAAGGAAGGTGACAAGGTTCTAGGGAAAGAGTGAGGTGGAGGAGGAGAAGGTGGTGCAAATGATAGAAATCTGGAATTCATAGAACCATAGAATCATAGAAATTTACGCACAGAAGGAGGCCATTCGGCCCATCGTGTCCGTGATGACCGAATGAGCTCTCCAGCCTAATCCCACTGTCCAGCTCTTGGTCCGTAGCCCTGTAGGTTACGGCACTTCAAGTGCATATCCAAGTACTTTTTAAATGTGATGAGGGTTTCTGCCTCTACCACCCTTTCAGGCAGTGAGTTCCAGACCCCCACCACCCTCTGGGTGAAGAAAGTTCTCCTCAAATCCCCTCTAATCCTCCGACCAATTACTTTAAATCTCTGCCCCCCGGTTACTGACCTGTCTACTAAGGGAAATAGTTCCTTCCTATCCACTCTATCCAGGCCCCTCATAATTTTATACACCTCAATCAAGTCTCCCCTCAGCCTCCTCTGTTCCAAAGAAAACAACCCCAGCCTCTCCAATCTTTCCTCATAGCTAAAAGTCCCCAGTCCAGGCAACATCCTCGTAAATCTCCTCTGCACCCCCTCTAGTGCAATCACATCTTTCCTGTAATGTGGTGACCAGAACTGCACGCAGTATTCTAACTGTGGCCTAACTAGTGTTTTATACAGTTCAAGCATAACCCCCCCTGCTCTTGTATTCTATACCACGGCTAATAAAGGCAAGTATCCAGTATGCCTTCTTAACCACCTTATCTACCTGTCCTGCTACCTTCAGGGATCTGAGGACATGCACTCCAAGGTCCCTCTGATCCTCTACACTTCTCAGTGTCCTACCATTTATAGTGTATTCCCTTGCCTTGTTGGCCCTCCCCAAATGCATTACCTCACACTTCTCTGGATTGAATTCCATTTGTCAGTTTTCTACCCACCTGACCAATTTATTGATATCTTCCTGCAGTCTACAGCTTTCTTCCTCACTATCAACCACATGGCCAATTTTTGTATCATCTGCAAACTTCTTAATCATGCCCCCTACACTGAATTCTAAATCTTTGATATATATCACAAAAAGCAAGGGACCCAGTACTGAGCCCTGTGGAACCTCACTGGAAACAGCCTTCCAGTCACAAAAACACCTGTCGACCTTTACCCTTTGTTTCCTGCCACTGAGCCAATTCTCTTCCCCAAAAGGCCGTGGATGCTGGGGGTCCGTTGGAGCTTTCAAGACTGAGGTCGATAGATTTTTGTTGGGTAAGAGTATCGAGGGATATGGAGCAAAGGCGGGCAAATGAAGTTGAGGTGCAGATCAACCATGATCTAATTGAATGTTGGATCAGGCTCGAGGGGCTGAATGGCCTCCTCCTGTTCCTGTTTAACAGGCTCGAGGGCTGAATGGCCTCCTCCTGTTCCTGTGTAACAGGCTCGAGGGCTGAATGGCCTCCTCCTGTTCCTGTGTAACAGGTTCGAGGGGCTGAATGGCCTCCTCCTGTTCCTGTGTAACAGGCTCGAGGGCTGAATGGCCTCCTCCTGTTCCTGTGTAACAGGCTCAAGGGGCTGAATGGCCTCCTCCTGTTCCTGTGTAACAGGCTCGAGGGGCTGAACGGCCTCCTCCTGTTCCTGTGTAACAGGCTCGAGGGGCTGAACGGCCTCCTCCTGTTCCTGTGTAACAGGCTCGAGGGGGCTGAATGGCCTCCTCCTGTTCCTGTGTAACAGGCTCGAGGGGCTGAATGGCCTCCTCCTGTTCCTGTGTAACAGGCTCGAGGGGCTGAATGGCCTCCTCCTGTTCCTGTGTAACAGGCTCGAGGGGCTGAATGGCCTCCTCCTGTTCCTATGTTCCGACGAGGCTATGGGAAAGCAACCGTTGTGTAAACAATATGCATCTAGGAGCCATCATCTTAATGTTTTGTCACGGGCCAGCTCTGCCTCACCCACTCTCTGAATCTTCCCTCTTTCTCTCTTCCAGTGGTGAGGAGCTTTGCTCAGGACCTCCCGTCCCAGCCTCACGGATGTACAGAAGGAAGCTGTTACCCTGCAACCGGCAACCTCCTGATCGGGCGGGCCCACAACCTGAGCACCACCTCCACCTGCGGCTCGCGGGGGCCGAGTGACTATTGCATCGTCAGCCACCTCCAGGTAAGTGTGCGGGCGGGAAAACGTGCTCCCGGCCAGGGGTCGCAACCCCTCCAGGACTGGCTTGGAGTCTCCTGGAGATTAACCCCCAGGACACTGCGGCGAACAAAAACCCGGGAGAAAAGTCATCGGGGCGGGCGGGCGGGGAGGGTCGTTAAAAAAATTGTGTTTTTCAGTTTATTTGAAGACTTTTTTTTGATGGGAAGAAGGCTGAAGGTTTCATCACATGACCTCCTGCCTCCAACCACCCCGCCCCCACTCTCCCGCCATTGGCCGCCCGACACGTCCATCCCCGCGGGGCCCCCCCCCCACACTCCCGCCATTGGCCGCCCGACATGTCCATCCTCGCGGGGCCCCGCCTTCCGACGGCCAATCAGAAAGTGAACAGGTTCTTCATTACCCGATTGGATGATTCTTGACTATTGGTCAAACAGCCCGTTTCCCGCCATGTCCAATATTTTTGTAACTAATAAACAAAAGTGTTTAAAGAAAATTAAGAAGAGCACATTGTTTAATGGCCCCGATGATATTTCTCCCGGGTTGTTGCAGTCAGTGACCTGGAGATTAATCTTCAATTCCTGGAGACTCCAGGCCAATCCTGGAGGGTTGGTGATCCCGAGTCCGTCCCCTCCCATCTCCCTGGGCTTTGCTGCCATTTCTTGTGCCCCTTCAACAACAACAACAACTTGCATTTATATAGCGTCTTTAACGTTGTAAAACGTCCCAAGGCGCTTCACAGGAGCGATTATGAGTCAAAATTTGACACCGAGCCACATAAGAAGAACTGAGGACAGGTGACCAAAAGCTTGGTCAATGAGGTCGGTTTTAAGGAGCGTCTTAAAGGAGGAGGGCGAGGCGGAGAGGTTTAGGGAGGGAATTCCAGCGCTTAGGGCCCAGGCAGCTGAAGGCACGGCCGCCAATGGTGGAGCGATTAAAATCAGGGATGTTCAAGAGGACAGAATTGGAGGAGCGCAGAGATCTCGGGGGGTTGCGGAGCTGGAGGAGGTTACAGAGATAGGGAGAAGGGCGAGGCCATGGAGGGATTTGAAAACAAGGATGAGAATTTTGAAATTGAGGCGTTGCCGGACCGGGAGCCAGTGTAGGTCAGCGAGCACGGAGGGTGATGGGTGAACGGGACTGGGTGCGAGTTAGGACACGGGGCAGCAGAGTTTCGGATGAGCTGAAGTTTACGGAGGGTGGAAGATGGGAGGCCGGCCAGGAGAGCGATGGAACAGTCGAGTCTGGCGGTAACAAAGGAACGGATGAGGGTTTCAGCAGCAGATGGGCTGAGGCAGGGGCGGAGTCGAGCGATGTTATGGAGGTGGAAATGGTGGTCTTGGTGATGGAGTGGAGATGGGGTGGAAAGCTCAGCCCAGGGTCACACTCTGAGAAGAGGGCTGATGCCCACAGCTGCCCGTTCACTGCCCCAGGTTAATTAACCGTGGAGAGTTGGCCAGTGCTGGTCCAGACTGCCAGGGTCACTTATCAGAGAGCCTGAGCTCAGGGGCTGGGTGATCTATAAATTACTGATCCCGGGCTCCCGCATTGTAATAAGCAAACTCCTACCTCGCGGGCTTGTTCATTAATCAACTTACCAAACTAATCATCGAATAATCAAAAACGCTGTCTCTATCTCTGTGAATCTTGTTATTCATGAAAGGATTAAATGCTGCAGTGCCAGAGATGTTGGGACCTCTCTGGGTGGATGTGTTAGGATGGGTCGAATGGCCTTTCTCATCTGTAATTATCTTTGATGTGAATTCTCTCTCATCTCCCTATCTCTCTTCCCCTTTGTTCACCCCTTCCCCATTTCTGTATATGAATTCTCTCTCTCTGTCTCTCTCTGTCTCTCTCTCGCTGTCTCGCTCTCTGTATCTCTCTCTCGCTGTCTCTCTCTCTCTGTCTCTCTCTCTCTCTCTGTCTCTCTCTCGCTGTCTCTCTCTCTCTCTGTCTCTCTCTCTCGCTGTCTCTCCCTCTCTGTCTATCTCTCGCTGTCTCTCTGTCTCTCTCTGTCTCTTTCTCTGTTTCTCTCGCTCTCTCTCTCTCTCTCTCTGTCTCTCTCTCTCCCTGTCTCTCTCTCTCTGTCTCCAGGTGTGGTCTCACCAGCACCCTGTACAGTTGTAACAGGACTTCCCTACTTTTATACTTCATTCCCTTTGCAATAAAGGCCAACATTCCATTTGCCTTCCTAATTACTTGCTGTACCTGCATGCTAACTTTTTGTGTTTCATGTACGAGGACCCCCAGATCACTCTGTACCGCAGCATTTTGTAATCTCTCTCCATTTAAATAATAATTTGCTTTTTTATTCTTCCTACCAAAGTGGACAACCTCACACTTTCCCACATTATACTCCGATGAGCTGAATAGCCTGATTCTGTGCTGGATCATTCACTGCTTTTCTCTCTGTTTCTCCTTCTCTCTTTGAACACTCTCTCTTTCTGAAATCTGCATTTTAATCTCTATCTATTTGAACTCTCTCTACCTTAAATTATCTCCCTGCAATTTCCGCCTTACCATCTCTTTCTCTCTTAGTTTGAATTCAAGCTTTGATTTCTGGCAATGAAGTAATCTGTACAGAGAAAACAAAGTTAAAAGAGATAAGATCAGAGCATGCGTGTAGACACCTCAATGTGGGTCCCACCAACACAACCTGCAATGGGCTGGCAGCAGCTGTTGCCATGCTGACAGCCCCCTGGAGATGCCGTGCGATAGGGAGACGTGTGTGTTTATTTTGTCTACTTAGCATTCATAAAATAAATATAAATTGGGATCAAAAAGGGAAGCTGGCAGTTGCCAAATCGATGATGTCCCTGGGCAGATGGTGATGGGAGTCCAGTGATGGATGAACTGCGAACAGAATGGCCACCTCTGGCCAGCCTTGGTACTGCGCAGAGCGCAGTGACCTATCGGAGACTGAGGGACCCCCCTCAGTGCAGAGATCCAACTTCACAACAGCTCGGGATACAGCACGATTCAGGATGCTGCACTCTTAAGAATTACTTTTGGAAAAGGTTCAGCTTGCTGTTGAAAGGAGTTGAGGAATTCTAAATGATAAAGAAAGACTCCCATTTCTCCCGCGCCTTTCACCACCTTGGGACGTCCCAAAGCGCTTCACAGCCAATGAGGTACTTTTGAAGTGCAGTCACTGTTGTAATGGAGGAAACGAGGGCAGCTAGTTCACGCACAGCAAGATCCCACACACAGCAATGAGATAATGACCAAATCATCTGTTTTACTGACGTTGGTTGAGGGAAAAATATTGGCCCCAGGACACCGGGGAGAACTCTCCTGATCCTCTTCCAATTGTGGCCATGGGATCATTTACGTCCACCTGAGAGGGCAGACGGGACTATCTCCTATACTTTAGGAAGGATGTCAAGGCCTTGGAGAGGGTACAGAGGAGATTTACTGGAATGGTACGAGAAATAAGGGACTTCAGTTATGTGGAGAGACTGGAGAAGCTGGGGTTGTTCTCCTCAGAGCAGAGAAGGTTAAGGGGAGATTTAATAGAGGTGTTCAAAATCATGAGGAGTTTTGATGGAGTAAATAAGGAGAAACTGTTTCCAGTGGCAGGAGGGTCGGTAACCAGAGGACACAGATTGAAGATAATTGGCAAAAGAACCAGAGGGGGAGATGAAGAAAAAAAAATTCACACAGCGAGTTGTTGTGATCTGGAATGCGCTGCCTGAAAGGGCGGTGGAAGCAGATTCAATAGTAACTTTCAAAAGGGAATTGGATAAATAATAGTAAGAGAAAAATTCACAGGAATATGGGGAAAGAGCGGGAGAGTGGGACTAATTGGAGAGCTCTATCAAAGAGCCGGCACAGGCACGATGGGCCGAATGGCCTCTTTCTGTGCTGTATCATTCTATGATTCTATTCCCACTCATGATCTGGAACTTGTGCGTGCCCACATGGACACCCAGTGAGGACATGATCAGGACCAGCTCTGAGCCCTCATCAATCAAATACCTGCCCACTCGAATTGCCTCGGCTCACACATCACGTGAGCTGCTACACCAATCGAATCAAACCCCAGCGAGACTCCGCCCCTTCCCCAGTGAGACTCCACCCCTTCCCCAGCGAGACTCCTCCCCTTCCCCAGCGAGACTCCTCCCCTTCCCCAGCGAGACTCCGCCCCTTCCCCAGCGAGACTCCTCCCCTTCCCCAGCAAGACTCCACCCCTTCCCCAGCGAGACTCCACCCCTTCCCCAGCGAGACTCCGCCCCTTCCCCAGCGAGACTCCTCCCCTTCCCCAGCGAGACTCCGCCCCTTCCCCAGCGAGACTCTGCCCCTTCCCCAGCGAGACTCCTCCCCTTCCCCAGCGAGACTCCTCCCCTTCCCCAGCGAGACTCCGCCCCTTCCCCAGCGAGACTCCTCCCCTTCCCCAGCAAGACTCCACCCCTTCCCCAGCGAGACTCCACCCCTTCCCCAGCGAGACTCCGCCCCTTCCCCAGCGAGACTCCTCCCCTTCCCCAGCGAGACTCCGCCCCTTCCCCAGCGAGACTCTGCCCCTTCCCCAGCGAGACTCCTCCCCTTCCCCAGCGAGACTCCTCCCCTTGCCCAGCGAGACTCCGCCCTTTCCCCAGTGAGACTCCTCCCCTTCCCCAGCGAGACTCCACCCTTTCCCCAGCGCATCTCCGCCCCATCCCCAGTGAGTCTCCGCCCCATCCCCAGCGAGACTCCTCCCCATCCCCAGTGAGACTCCTCCCCTTCCCCAGCGAGTCTCCGCCCTTTCCCCAGTGGGACTCCGCCCTTTCCCCAGCGAGTCTCCGCCTTTTCCCCAGTGAGACTCCGCCCTTTCCCCAGCGAGTCTCTGCCTTTTCCCCAGCGAGACTCCACCCCTTCCCCAGCGAGACTCCTCCCCATCCCCAGTGAGACTCCTCCCCTTCCCCAGCGAGTCTCCGCCCTTTCCCCAGTGGGACTCCGCCCTTTCCCCAGCGAGTCTCCGCCTTTTCCCCAGTGAGACTCCGCCCTTTCCCCAGCGAGTCTCTGCCTTTTCCCCAGCGAGTCTCTGCCCCTTCCCCAGTGAGACTCCGCCCTTTCCCTAGCGAGACTCCACCCCTTCCCCAGCGAGACTCCACCCCTTCCCCAGCGAGACTCCGCCCTTTCCCCAGTGAGTCTCCGCCCTTTCCCCAGCGAGTCTCCGCCCCTTCCTCAGCGAGACTCCGCCCTTTCCCCAGCGAGTCTCCGCCCCTTCCCCAGTGGGACTCCGCCCTTTCCCCAGCGAGTCTCCGCCCTTTCTGCAGCCAGACTCCGCCCCTTCCCAGCGAGTCTCCGCCCCTTCCCCAGCGAGACTCCGCCCCTTCCCCAGCGAGACTCCGCCCTTTCCCCAGCGAGTCTCCGCCCTTTCTCCAGCCAACAGCTCAGGGTGAAACCGAACACTGGACATGGCCACCAACACAGAGCAGCAAACAACAAAACCAATTGGATGTTGAGTGATTGAGGCGAAGAGCAGAGACGCATTTAAGGGGAAGCTGGATAAACACATGAGTGAGAAAGGAACAGAAGGATATGTTGATGGGGTGAGATGAAGAGGGGTGGGAGGCTCGTGTGGAGCAGAAACACCGGCACGGAGCAGTGGGGCCGAATGGCCTGTTTCTGTGTTGTACACTCGGTGAAAGCTGGAGATGTTCGTGATCATACTGTACAGGGGCTGTGGTCAGATCGCACAAATATACTGTCAAATTTAAAACCAAATCGCTCTGTAAAACAGACAAGTATTTTGAGTTTTGAGACGGGAACTAAAATGGCAGCATCAGTGTTTAACAGAGCAGCCAGCCTCTGGGGCGGAGGGGTAAACAGGTCACCAGTAGAGGAGGCTTGGCAAGAGTCAGATTAACTCCCCCAGACAAATATAATTCAGAGATATCGCTGAAGGAGAGGGAGGCTGAGTGTGGGAGCTGAGGAACCTCGGCATTTCTTCTGATCTGTTCATTGGGTGCTTTCTTTCCTGGTACAATATTTGGAGAAGCTACTTGTACTTTCCCTTTTCTTGCTCCTGTTTCTCCACCATATTTGATCTTTCTTACATTTCAGCCGTGATTCAGTCAGAAGGTTGTGGGTTCAAGTCCCACTCCAGAGACTTGAGAACATAATCCAGGCTGTCACTCCCAGTGCAGTATTGAGGGAGTGCTGCACTGTCAGAGGGGCAGTACTGAGGGAGAGCTGCACTGTCGGAGGGGCAGTACTGAGGGAGCGCTGCACTGTCGGAGGGGCAGTACTGAGGGAGAGCTGCACTGTCGGAGGGGCAGTACTGAGGGAGCGCTGCACTGTCGGAGGGGCAGTACTGAGGGAGCGCTGCACTGTCGGAGGGGCAGTACTGAGGGAGAGCTGCACTGTCGGAGGGGCAGTACTGAGGGAGCGCTGCACTGTCGGAGGGGCAGTACTGAGGGAGCGCTGCACTGTCGGAGGGGCAGTACTGAGGGAGCGCTGCACTGTGGGAGGGGCAGTACTGAGGGAGCGTCGCACTGTCGGAGGGGCAGTACTGAGGGAGCGCCGCACTGTCGGAGGGGCAGTACTGAGGGAGCGCCGCACTGTCGGAGGGGCAGTACTGAGGGAGCGCCGCACTGTCGGAGGGGCAGTACTGAGAGAGCGCTGCACTGTCGGAGGGGCAGTACTGAGGGAGTGCTGCACTGTCGGAGGGGCAGTACTGAGGGAGCGCCGCACAGTCGGAGGGGCAGTACTGAGGGAGTGCTGCACTGTCGGAGGGGCAGTACTGAGGGAGCGCCGCATTGTCAGAGGGGCAGTACTGAGGGAGCGCTGCACTGTGGGAGGGGCAGTACTGAGGGAGCGCTGCACTGTCGGAGGGGCAGTACTGAGGGAGTGCTGCACTGTCGGAGGGGCAGTACTGAGGGAGTCCCGCACTGTCGGAGATGCCGTATTTTGGATGAAACGTTAATCCGAGGCCCCGACTGCTCTCTCAGGTGGACGTAAAAGATCCCATGGCCATTATTTCAAAGAAGAGCAGGGGAGTTCTCCCCGGTGTCCTGGGGCCAATATTTATCCATCAACCAACATCACTAAAACAGATGATCTGGTCATTATCACATTGCTGGTTGTGGGAGCTTGCTGTGCGCAAATTGGCTGCCGCGTTTCCCACATTTACAACAGTGACTACACTTCAAAAAGTACTTCATTGGTTGTAAAGCGCTTTGGGACTGAGGTTGTGAAAGGCGCTGGATAGATACAAGTCTTTCTCTCTTTCTTTTGCCGACCGTCCAGTGTAATCGTATTGGTCCAAGGGTTTGTGCTGATGGATTGTCTTTTTTTTCCTTTAACACATACTGGAACTGTGGACCTGAACCCCAGTGAGAGTCAGTGTCTGTGGACCTGAACCCCAGTGAGAGTCAGTGTCTGTGGAACTGTACCCCAGTGAGAGTCAGTGTCTGTGGACCTGAACCCCAGTGAGAGTCAGTGCCTGTGGAACTGTACCCCAGTGAGAGTCAGTGTCTGTGGAACTATACCCCAGTGAGGGTCAGTGTCTGTGGAACTGTACCCCAGTGAGAATCAGTGTCTGTGGAACTGTACCCCAGTGAGAGTCAGTGCCTGTGGAACTGTACCCCAGTGAGAGTCAGTGTCTGTGGAACTATACCCCAGTGAGAGTCAGTGTCTGTGGAACTGTATCCCAGTGAGAGTCAGTGTCTGTGGAACTGTATCCCAGTGAGAGTCAGTGCCTGTGGAACTATACCCCAGTGAGAGTCAGTGTCTGTGGAACTGTATCCCAGTGAGAGTCAGTGTCTGTGGAACTGTACCCCAGTGAGGGTCAGTGTCTGTGGAACTGTACCCCAGTGAGAATCAGTGTCTGTGGAACTGTACCCCAGTGAGAGTCAGTGCCTGTGGAACTGTACCCCAGTGAGAGTCAGTGCCTGTGGAACTATACCCCAGTGAGAGTCAGTGTCTGTGGAACTGTATCCCAGTGAGAGTCAGTGCCTGTGGGACTGTACCCCAGTGAGAGTCACTATCTGTGGAACTGTACCCCAGTGAGAGTCAGTGTCTGTGGAACTGTACCCCAGTGAGAGTCAGTGTCTGTGGAACTGTACCCCAGTGAGAGTCAGTGTCTGTGGAACTGTACCCCAGTGAGAGTCAGTGTCTGTGGAACTGTACCCCAGTGAGAGTCACTATCTGTGGAACTGTACCCCAGTGAGAGTCAGTGCCTGTGGAACTGTACCCCAGTGAGAATCAGTGTCTGTGGAACTGTACCCCAGTGAGAATCAGTGTCTGTGGAACTATACCCCAGTGAGAGTCAGTGACTGTGGAACTATACCCCAGTGAGAGTCAGTGTCTGTGGAACTATACCCCAGTGAGAGTCACTATCTGTGGAACTATACCCCAGTGAGAGTCAGTGTCTGTGGAACTGTACCCCAGTGAGAGTCAGTGCCTGTGGAACTATACCCCAGTGAGAGTCAGTGTCTGTGGAACTGTACCCCAGTGAGAGTCAGTGTCTGTGGAACTATACCCCAGTGAGAGTCAGTGTCTGTGGAACTGTACCCCAGTGAGAGTCAGTGTCTGTGGAACTATACCCCAGTGAGAGTCACTATCTGTGGAACTATACCCCAGTGAGAGTCAGTGTCTGTGGAACTGTACCCCAGTGAGAGTCAGTGCCTGTGGAACTATACCCCAGTGAGAGTCAGTGTCTGTGGAACTGTACCCCAGTGAGAGTCAGTGTCTGTGGAACTATACCCCAGTGAGAGTCAGTGTCTGTGGAACTGTACCCCAGTGAGGGTCAGTGTCTGTGGAACTGTACCCCAGTGAGAGTCAGTGTCTGTGGAACTGTACCCCAGTGAGAGTCAGTGTCTGTGGAACTATACCCCAGTGAGGGTCAGTGTCTGTGGAACTGTACCCCAGTGAGAGTCAGTGTCTGTGGAACTGTATCCCAGTGAGAGTCAGTGTGTGTGGAAATGTACCCCAGTGAGAGTCAGTGTCTGTGGAAATGTACCCCAGTAAACCCCACTTAGTACTGCACTGGGAGTGTCAGCCTAGCTCTTGTGCTCAAGTCTCTGGAGTGAGACTTGAACTCATGACCTTCGGACTCAGGGGTGAGAGTGCTACCAATGAGCTACGGCTGACACAAGAGAAGGGGAGAAATTAGGTTAAAATCAATCTTGTAATTCCAATGAGTGCCGTGACAAAGAGTCCGGGTGTTCCAGTGTTGCTGGAGCTGTGCGGAGCGAAGATCAAACATACAACATGCTATCTTGTTTGACTTGGCTTCAGACCAGGTCTGAGTGAAGAGGAGCGGCACCGTGTAAATTAAATCAAAATATAATCACACGGCTGAAGACAGCGATGAATGTGAAATTACAGGGTGAAAATAAACACAAAGTTACCACAAGTGTTTGAAGTATTCTGGCGGGATTGCCGCTGACCCTTACACTCAGTGCTACTGCACGGGGTGCATGCAATGTGGAGTGTCACCATGCTCAGTTCCTCATCTGAACCAGTCCAGGTCAGATTGCGGAACACCTCCGTTCAGTCCGGAAGGGTGACCCCAAGCTTCCGGTCGCTTGTCATTTTAATTCACCCCTCCACGCTCACTCAGACCTCACCGTCCTCGGCCTCTTGCATTGTTCCACGGAAGCGCAGCGTAAGCTCCAGGAACAGCACCTCATCTTCCGTTTAGGCACTTTACAGCCTTCCGGACTCAATATCGAGTTCAACAATTTCAGATCATAACCCCGGCCCCTACCACATATATATACATTTTATCCACTCTTTTGGTCCGTGCCTTTTTCCTTTTTTTCTCTCTCTCCCCCCACGGCAGCTGTCTCTGATTCTGCCAGCATTTCACACCTTACCTTTTGTTTCTCAACCTGTCCCATTACCATCTCGTCTTGCCTTGAGCATCTCTCAATGTCTCTACTCACTAAAGACCATCCCTTTTGTTCTTTTATTCCTCCCCCCAGCCCCCCCCTTGCATTTTTATCTGTTTATTTCCTGCTCTTTCAGTTCCGACGAAGGGTTTCGACCTGAAACGTTAACTCTCTTTCTCTCTCCACGGATGTTGCCTCGCCTGCTGAGTTTTTCCAGCGTTTTCTGTTGTTATTTCAGTCCAGGTCAGTAATGGGTTGGGGAAGGTGGTGGAATGCTGCTACTACTGGATTAGTAACCCAGAGAGCGTGAGTTTGTGTTCTACATAGAATTACCTAGAATTTACAGCACAGGACCCGGCCATTCGACCCAACTGCTCCATGCCGGTGTTTATGCTCCACACGAGGACCGTCTGCTCTCTCAGGTGGACGTAAAAGATCCCATGGCACTATTTTGAAGAAGAGCAGGGGAGTTCTCCCCGGTGTCCTGGGGCAATATTTATCCTTCAATCAACATCACTAATTATCTGGTTATTATCACATTGCTGTTTGTGGGAGCTTGCTGTGCGCAAATTGGCTGCCGCGTTTCCTACATTACAACAGTGACTACACTTCAAATAGTATTTAATTGACTGTGAAGCGCTTTGGGAGGTCTGGTGGTCGTGAAAGGCGCTGGAGAAATGCAAGTCTTTCTTTTTTCTATTTTCTGTTCCAGTTCTGTTGGAGTGAATGAGGCCGTGAGCTGTGTGCTGACACCTGTCCTGTTTGAGGAGTTTTATTGAGAGAGTATTGGGAGTGGCATAAACAGTCATTCCACACAATACTCCCATTCAGATTCAGATTCTGCCTTGTAATTACACACTTTCTGATACTAAAAAGATTTGTACAGAGGACTAAACATGAGGTTAAACTCAGGTCAACAAGTTTTTGTTGATGTAGAACTTTGAAAATGGCAAACCCTGATCTTCCCTGT
>JASTWF010001741.1:22500-61956 GCA_030390025.1 Squalus acanthias
GCTGGCAGGGCCAGCATTTATTGCCCATCCCTAGTTGCCCTGGAGAAGGTGGTGGTGAGCCACCTTCTTGAACCGCTGCAGTCCGTGTGGTGAAGGTACTCCCACAGTGCTGTTAGGGAGGGAGTTCCAGGATTTTGACCCAGCGACGATGAAGGATCGGTGATATGTTTCCAAGTCAGGATGGTGTGTGACTTGGAGGGGAACTTGGAGGTGGTGGTGTTCCCATGCGTCTGCTGCCCTTGTCCTTCTAGGTGGTGGAGGTCGTGGGTTTGGGAGGTGCTGCCGAAGAAGCCTTGGCGAGTTGCTGCAGTGCATCTTGTAGATGGTACACACTGCAGCCACGGTGCGCCGGTGGTGGAGGGAGTGAATGTTTAAGGTGGTGGATGGGGTGCCAATCAAACGCCTAAGTGGCCATTGTTCATGGGTGCACCTGGACAGTGAGTGTTGGTAGGCATTTCAACCATGGGGGAAGCGTCACGGATGAACTCTTCCCCACTCCCTACCCCCGCTCCCCATGTTCTTACAGGCGGGATCACTCCGGGGAGTCCGTTTCATTTACATTCCATAGGTGACAACATGGGAATATTCCAGCCTTGAGGCCTCAGACACTGAGCTTCACAGGTTAGCTCGGCGCAGAAGGGAATCTCAGACGTGTAATAGAGTTTTAAAAAATTGAATGTAAAACTGCCTGCTGCCCTTGTCCTTCTAGGTGGAAGAGGTCACGGGTTCCTCCTCCATGTATCCTCACTCTGTTGAAATCAAGACTCATCGCGCCGTCTCCTGTTCAAATCATTTTTTGCTGGGTTCTCAATCCTGAGTGGCTCCTTCTCCCTCAGTCTTTCCTCCTTCCTACAGGCTTTTAATACCTAACCCTGGTGTCGCTTGACCAAGGTTAAGAGTTCAGGAAGGTGAAATAAAACAGAATAAATTACTTCCTGCATTAGCTCATTTTTTTTTAGTCATTTCAACCTTGGGATCGTCCTACCCTGGATAGACTTAGCCCTTCGCCTGTGTCTCTCAGGTGAAATAAGATGGCGGAACACGTCTGCATTACAAGGGGGAGAAATTCAGTATCGCCCCGTTTGGGGCGCAATTATCGGCCGGGCGCAAATTTTAGCGCCTGCCGCTAATTATCGCCTCCGACTGCAAACTTGGCTTCTATCGCCCCTGGAGGTGATTGGAGCGCTAAATCAGGCGCTACACACCTCTCTTAAGGCGCTAACGCCGAGGAGCGAGGCGCTACCTCAGAGCGTTGGCGAAGCTCATGTGATGTCAGTCAGCAATGGAACACAGACACAATGGTGCCGGCCAGTTCTTAAAGGGGAGGGTCGATCTTGCTCTCCATCCATACCCTGCTCATTGCAGCCTTGAATCTCGGCCTGGAGAGACCTGTACATCAAATCTGCTGCAAAGAACAATGGAGAGGCCCAGGGAAAGAGCTCAGAGTGCAGCCCCCACAGTCTCTTCTAAATCGATACAAGGAAGGTCAAATCAAAATGAACCTGCAAAGTGCAGCTCAGTACCCAAAACTCCTTCACACAGCGTTGAATCTCTCCAGAAGTCTCTCTCTCAATCTCTCAGAATGTGTGGTGCAAAAATGTCGCCGACAAAAAAATGTCAGGAAGCGGTCGCCTTTAAATAGCGTCCCTTCCTGACTGCAAAATGTTCCCCTCAACCTGTCGTTGTTAGCGGCAGGCGGTAAGACAGGGGGCGCCACCCAATATCTGGTCTGGGGTGCTACCAGGGCGTTGCACACTCGACTGATGTCATGATTTGCGGGCGCAGGAGATCATGGTGGTAGTGTTTAGCACCGCCGCAAAATGTCTGGTCAATTTTGCGAGCGGCGCAAACATTGCCGCGCCCGGGCGCTAGTTGCTTTGCGCCCCATTAGCGCCCTCTTAGAGAGGCGCAAAGCAACCAAATTTTTCCCCCCAAGCATCTTCCTGAGGGTGCCGGAATGGGAAGGGAGGCTGTGCAGGTTCCTCAGTTCAATTCTATCTGAAAATCCTTTCTTTTTCTGCACAGATCCATGTAAGAAGAGGGAGGTTGACTCAGTAGTGCTAGCTATAGGGTCAGATTAAAATATGAGCATTACAGGGGGGCGTGTGGATTGAATGCAGCATTGTACAGAAGATTTACGTTGCGTAATCTGTTTTCCAGTAAGTCTCCTCAGCTCCTACTAAGCAGATTGTGGAGAGCTGATTGTACAGTGGGTGGATTACAGGTTCCGGGTCTCACTTTGTCCCCAGCCTGACTTAGTTGCTAGGCCTTCCCTTCAGTGAAGAATTAATGTGAGCTTACTATAGCAAAACACGTCACACGACACGACAGCTGGGCATTCCCATCATTCCTTCCCTCTGAACTCCTGTTGTAGTTAAGGGTGATTAGAACTATCCTGAGCCAAGATCCCCACTGGCATCTCCAGGTCTGACTGCTCCTGTTTTTTGATGCAGATGGGTTTAATAAGTTGGAACTTTCAGTTCATCGGACGGTCAATTTAGAAGCGTGATTTCTGCCAATTTCACCCCCCCACCACCCTCCTCTCCTGGAAGGTCATGACTTATCATTGGGGTGGGGTTCAATGGGTGGCAACAATACTTTTTCACCTCACCCAGATGGTCGTTCATGCGCGAGCCAAGACAAAAGAGGGTCATTGGGCTATTCAACGATGAGAGTCATTGCTTGATTCTCTCCTCAGCTGTTGCCCAGGCACACGTCAGGAGTGTGATGGAATACTCTCCACTTGCCTGGATGAGTGCAGCTCCAACAACGCTCAAGAAGCTCGACACCATCCAGGACAAAGCAGCCCGCTTGATTGGCACCCCATCCACCACCTTAAACATTCACTCCCTCCACCACCGGCGCACCGTGGCTGCAGTGTGTACCATCTACAAGATGCACTGCAGCAACTCGCCAAGGCTTCTTCGGCAGCACCTCCCAAACCCGCGACCTCTACCACCTAGAAGGACAAAGGCAGCAGGCGCATGGGAACACCACCACCTCCAAGTTCCCCTCCAAGTCACACACCATCCTGACCTGGAAATATATCACCGTTCCTTCATCATCGCTGGGTCAAAATCCTGGAACTCCCTCCCTAACAGCACTGTGGGAGTACCTTCACCACACGGACTGCAGCGGTTCAAGAAGACGGCTCACCACCACCTTCTCAAGGGCAATTAGGGATGGGCAATAAATGCCGGCCTTGCCAACGATGCCCACATTCCAGGAACGAATAAAATAAATAAATAAATAAACTCTCCAGCAGAGATTTCATAGAAAGCAGGAACCTTGGCTGAATCCGATGTTCCTGCAGCATCTTTCATATCGCAAAATATCCAAAGGCACATCACGAGAAGAGGAAGGTGAAACAATCAGATACTGGGGAAGAGGGAGGGAGAAGAGTTGGAGGAGGTGACCAAAGATGCTTTCAAAGAGGTAGGCTTTTGAAAGTAGAACAAGTGTAGCACAGAGAGAGGTTTAGCAGCAGAATTTCAAAGTGAGGGGGGTACGATGACTGACAGTTTCTCTACCGGAACTACAGAGGAGTGAGCAGGGCCCACAACACGGAGGAACAGAGTCAGAAGAACAGAGGGTAGGTGCTGCGGACTGTAGTGGAGCATGTTGAAGAGTTGGAGTGAAACAAGAGCATCGGAAAAAAGGAGCACCGGCCCTTCAGCCCCTCGAGCCTGTTCCGCCATTCTATTAGATCATGGCTGATCTGTACCTTAACTCCATCTACCCACCTTGGTTCTGTAACCCTTAATACCCTTGCCCAACAAAAATCTATCAATCTCAGTTTTGAAATGTTCAATGGACCCCCAGCAGTCACAGAGTTTTGGGGGGAGTGAGTTCCAGAATTCCACTACCCTTTGTGTAAAGAATCCTGACATCACCCCTGAACGGCCTGGCTCTAATTTTAAGGTGATGCCCCCTTGTTCTTGACTCCCCCCACCAGAGGAAATAGTTTCTCTCTATCTAGCCTATAGAAGGGCAAGTTATTGTTGGGATTGAGAGCATTTTACTCAGTCCATCAAACCAACACTTCCCAATGGACCTCATCTCCAAAGACCTCTGCCGAATTTATTTCATCCTTTGATGGCAAGACTCCTCTTTTCAATGAGCTGAGGGAGGTTCATGTGGAGGGACAGCAACCAAGTTATTTCTGAAAATTCTCACACTTGCCAAGTAATTTCGCTGACCAGTGGTAATGCCAAGTCACCTGTAATTTACCAAGTTTGGTATTGGTGGCTGAGGTCACATAAGATCGCAAACGAGGGAGACCATCTTGGTTCATCCACTCAGAAAGGGGCTGCAGCCTCCCCTCCCCATCAAAGCATCCAACTGCCACTTGAATCATTCGCCGCCACTTCCCTACCCAGAAACCAATTCTAAATTCTGATCACCTATTGGGTGTTGTCCTATGAGGAGAGATTGAGTAGATTGGACCTATACTCTCTGGAGTTTAGAAGAATGAGAGGTGATCTCATTGAAACTTTGAAGATTCTGAAGGGGATTGACAGGGTAGATGCTGAGAGATTGTTTCCCCTGGCTGGAGTGTCTCGAACTAGGGGGCATAGTCTCAGGATAAGGGGTCGGCCATTTAAGACTGAGATGAGGAGAAATTTCTTCACTCAGAGGGTTGTGAATCTTTGGAATTCTCTGCCCCAGAGGGCTGTGGAGGCTCAGTCGTTGAGTATATTCAAGGCTGAGATCGATAGATTTTTGGACTGTAGGTGAATCAAGGGATATGGAAATCGGGCGGGAAGGTGGAGTTGAGGTCGAAGATCAGCCGTGATCTTATTGAATGGTGGAGCAGGCTCGAGGGGCCGAATGGCCGACTCCTGCTCCGAATTCTTTTGTTCTTTTTGGGTGAAGACGTTCCTGCGATTGGTCTAAATTGACCTTTCCCCAGTTTGACCCTTTTCCGATTGTCAGATGGTTTATTGTCAAAGGTAGTTTCTGGATCTACTCTATCAGACCTGTTTATTTCTTCTTTTCCTCTGTCAGCTCTTCGCGGTGCTTTTCCTTGTGGCTACAAGATTGTACCTGGCTTCTCTTAACATGGCCTGAACACGGGACCTTTTCATCATTCAGAGCTTTGAACAATGGAGTTAGCTGTTAGGAATGGAACAAGCTGTCATCAGTCATGGTCCAGTGCTCAACGACATGTTGAAAAGCCGAGGTATTTGGCAGGATGCGTCTGGCGAACAAAGGCACCAGGGCAAACGAACTGCGCACTAACAAGAAAATCAGTGTATTATTTTGAAGTCCCTATTGAATGTAGGCAGTGAAGCTTTAAGTGCACGCCGCTTCTGTTTCTCCAGGACGGTCGCTGCCTGAAAATCTGCCCTTGATGTGCAGTTCAAACGCAGAATTAATCAGCCCTTTGCGATTCACGATTGTCAAAAAAGAAAGAAAGACTCGCATTTCTCCAGCGCCTTTCACCACTTCAGGACGTCCCAAAGCGCTTCACAGCCAATGAAGTACTTTTTGAAGTGTAGTCACTGTTGTAATGTAGGAAACGTGGCAGACAATTTTACAGACAGATAATTGGCCAGATAATCTGTTCTTCAGTGATGTTAGTTGAGGGATAAATGTTGAGCAGGACAACAGGGAGAACTCCCCTGTTCTTTTTCAAAATAATGTCATGGCAGATCGGTTTAACGTCTCATCCGAATGCCGGCACCTCCGACAGTGCAGCACTCCCTCAGTACTGCCCCTCCGACAGTGCAGCGCTCCCTCAGTACTGCCCCTCCGACAGTGCAGCGTTCCCTCAGTACTGCCCCTCCGACAGTGCAGCGCTCCCTCAGTACTGCCTCTCCGACAGTGCAGCGCTCCCTCAGTACTGCCCCTCCGACAGTGCGGCACTCCCTCAGTACTGCCCCTCCGACAGTGCGGCGTTCCCTCAGTACTGACCCTCCGACAGTGCGGCGTTCCCTCAGTACTGACCCTCCGACAGTGCAGCGCTCCCTCAGTACTGCCCCTCCGACAGTGCGGCACTCCCTCAGTACTGCCCCTCCGACAGTGCGGCGTTCCCTCAGTACTGACCCTCCGACAGTGCAGAGCTCCCTCAGTACTGCCCCTCCGACAGTGCAGCACTCCCTCAGTACTGCCCCTCCGACAGTGCAGCACTCCCTCAGTACTGCCCCTCCGACAGTGCGGCACTCCCTCAGTACTGCCCCTCTGACAGTGCAGCACTCCTTCAGTACTGCACTGGAGAGTCAGCCTGGATTATGTGCTCGAGTCTCTGGAGTGGGACTTGAACCCACAACCTTCTGACTCAGAGTCAGGAGAGAGTGCGACCCACTGAGTCACGGTGTACACATCTGCACAACTTGTTCTTCCAGTCTTGCTGATGCCAGTCCATCCTTTCAGAATTCACAGCTAAAAAGATGAGCAATTCACAAATCTTTGCCTCCATGTCATTCATTGGAACAAGACCAAGGCACTTCAAACAGAATTGATCCAAATTCTATGGCGCTGTCCGCAGGTACAATCTGTCAACCAACTGAGTGTTCAACATATTGAACAGCTGAGGAAGGCTATGCATTGTGCATTGACGTGTCCTGCACGGATTGGGTAGACTGTACCCACAGAGTGAACAGTGAAGGTTCAGGAGGAACGAGTGACCTGAGTGAGGATTGGGTTAGCATTCATTGGGATGAATATATCAACGCACATTCCTGATGGAAGTAAGAGTTTTGCAACATAAGTTATTATCAGCTGCAGTTTTGCCTTATAGTGAGGTATGCTGTTGTTGAATAGATTGACAGCTGGTTGAAGTATTAAAAAGAGAATTGAACCAATTGCTGCTCTCTTGATTTCAGGAGATTATTGACAAGGTTGTATTTGTTGCCCTGCAATTGGGCTGACCTGCTACAGTCCTTGTAGTGATGGTGCTCCCATGTTGGTGTGAGGTATGAATTCAGGAAAGAGCAGAGTGACGTGGGATTTGGGAAGGGAGATGGTGCCATCAGGCTCTGAACACCAAGTAGTGTGATGGGGTGAACTGGATGGCTGGTTCCTTCATAGTATCTTTATGTGACATTTTGGGATGTTTAGAGCACATATCTTTCAGATGAGACGTTAAACCGTGTCCCTGTCTGCTCTCTCAGGGGCATTTAAGAGATACCACGGCCACTATTTTTGAGCAGGGGAGTTCTCCCCGGTGTCCTGGGGCCAATATTTATCCCTTAACCAACATCACTGAAACAGATGATCTGGTCATTGTCACGTTGCTGTTTGTGGGAGTTTGCTGTGCGCAAATTAGCTGCCGCGTTTCCCACATTACAACAGTGACTGCACTTCAAAAAGTACTTCATTGTCTGTAAAGCACTTTGGGACGTCCTGAGGTCGTGAAAGGCGCGATAGAAATACAAGTCTATCTTTCCTTCTTTCTTTCTTTCTTTCTTTCTTTCTTTCTTTCTTTCTTTCTTTCTTTCTTTCTTTCTTTCTTTCTTTCTTTCTTTCTTTCTTTCTTTCTTTCTTTCTTTCTTTCAATTCTTTCTATCTTACCTGCCACCCCCCCCCCCCCCTCCACCTTCCTCTCCGGAGTGATGCCCCAGAGAGGGAGCACTGCCCGCAACTGATATGAAGCACCCAATTTGGGAGCAATGCTCCTCCGCTGGGAGCGCGGCTCCCTCAGTGCAAGCATGGGGTTATCTCGAGTAAAGTCGGGAAGGTTGTAGATCAGGAAGGTGGAGGGCGGTTCTGACAGGCCCCTGTCTTGCTGCTCAGACTTGCCTCCTTTATCTCACCATCGCCCTGAAGCTCATTATTTGTCTCCAAATAAATGACCCCTGTTTCAGGTAGACACGCGACATGTTTTATTGTCGGGGTCAGTGATCCACAACTTAACACGTGCTCGGAAAAGCAGCAAGCTTGGGTTTCACTTACACAGTAATCAACATCAATCATCCTTTGCATCGACACTCCAACCGACTCTGCAACCAGTGTGTTTTATGCGACCCACACTTGCCTGCACAGGTCTTTCACTGGGAGAACGATTAACGAGCCAGAGAAATCCATCCCTGAAACATCGTCGAAAAATAAAAAAAGAGGCACTTTTCAAAAAAGGCTAGGTTTGTTTTTCCTGCAATTTTGTGTTTGTCAAGGTGAGGGATGTGAGTGCTGGAGAACTGAGCGCTTTCCCCCCTCGATCACACAGCCCCCAGCAGCCGTGTAACCCTCTGGGAGAGGCGAAAAACAAACCCATTATTCAAAAAAACCCAAGGCCAATTTATGGGGAAAAAAAATCAGGAAAATTCCTCTCCGACCTCCGTAAGTGACCAAAACTAGTCCAGGAGATCAAACTGACCATGATTTATATCACTTAGTATTACGCCCACCTATTGTAGACCATGATCTCCGCACAGTCCTTGTGGCAACGAAGACCCGCCCTCACACTGAGGACACCCTCCATCGTGTTGTGTGGCACTACCACCCTGCTAAATGGGATAGATTCAGAACAGATCTAGCAGCTCAAAACTGGGCATCCATGAGGTGCTCTGGGCCATCAGCAGCAGCAGAATTGTATTCCACCACAATCTGTAACCTCATGGCCCGGCATATCCCTCACTCTACCTTTACCATCAAGCCAGGGGACCAACCCTGGTTCAATAAGGAGTGTAGAAGAGCATGCCAGGAGCAGCACCAGGCGTACCTAAAAATGAGGTGCCAACCTGGGGAAGCTGCAACATTGGACTACATGCAGACTAAACAGCGGAAGCAGCATGCTAGAGACAGAGCTAAGCGATCCCACAATCAATGAATCAGATAAAAGCTCTGCAGTCCTGCCACTTCCAGTCGTGAATGGTGGTGGACCATTAAACAACTAACGGGAGGCGGAGGCTTCATGATGATCCCCATCCTCAATGATGGTGGAGCCCAGCACGCGAGTGCAAAAGACAAGGCTGAAGCGTTTGCAACCAACTTCAGCCAGAAGTGCCGAGTGGATGATCCATATCGGCCTCCTCCTGAGGTCCCCACCATCACAGAAGCCAGTCTTCAGGCAATTCGATTCACTCCACGTGATATCAAGAAATGGCTGAGTGCACTGGATACAGCAAAGGCTATGGCCCCCGACAACATCCCGGCTGTCGTGCTGAAGACTTGTGCTCCAGAACTAGCCACGCCTCTAGCCAAGCTGTTCCAGTACAGCTACAACACTGGCATCTATCCGACAATGTGGAAAACTGCCCAGGTATGTCCTGTCCACAAAAAGATTACCACCCCATCAGTCTACTCTCAATCATCAGCAAAATGATGGAAGGTGTTGTCAACAGTGCTATCAAGTGGCACTTACTCACCAATAACCAGTTTGGGTTCCGCCAGGACCACTCGACTCCAGACCTCATTGCAGCCTTGGTCCAAACATGGACAAAGGAGCTGAATTCCAGAGGTGAGGTGAGAGTGACTGCCCTTGACATCAAGGCAGCATTTGACCAAGTCTGGCATCAAGGAGCTCTAGTAAAACTGAAGTAAATGGGAATCAGGGGGAAAACGCTCCACTGGCTGGAGTCATACCTAGCACAAAGGAAGATGGTTGTGGTGATTGAAGGTCAATCATCACAGCCCTAGGACATCGCTGCAGGAGTTCCTCAGGGCAGTGTCCTAGGCCCAACCACCTTCAGCTGCTTCATCAATGACCATCATAAAGTCAGAAATGGGGATGTTCACTGATGACTGTACAGTGTTCAGTGCCATTCACAACTCCTCAGATAATGAAGCAGTCCATGCCCGCATGCAGCAAGACCTGGATGACATTCAGGCTTGGGCTGATAAGTGGCAGGTAACATTTGCGCCACACAAGTGCCAGGCAATGATTGTCTCCAACAAGCGAGAGTCTAACCACCGCCCCTTGACATTCAACGGCATTACCATCGCCGAACCCCCCACCATCAATATCCTGGGGGTCACCATTGACCAGAAACGTAACTGGACCAGCCACATAAATACTGTGGCAACAGGAGCAAGTCAGAGGCTGGGTATTCTGCGGCGAGTGTCTCACCTCCTGACTCCCCAAAGCCTTTCCACCATCTACAAGGCAGGAGTGTGATGGAATACTCTCCACTTGCCTGGATGAGTGCAGCTCCAACAACACTCAAGAAGCTCGACACCATCCAGGACAAAGCAGCCCGCTTGATTGGCACCCCATCCACCACCTTAAACATTCACTCCCTCCACCACCGGCGTACCGTGGCTGCAGTGTGTACCATCCACAAGATGCACTGCAGCAATTCGCCAAGGCTTCTTCAACAGCACCTCCCAAACCCGCGACCTCTACCACCTAGAAGGACAAGGGCAGCAGGCGCATGGGAACACCACCACCTCCAGGTTCCCCTCCAAGTCACACACCATCCTGACTTGGAAATATATCGGCCGTTCAATCATCGTCGCTGGGTCAAAATCCTGGAACTCCCTCCCTAACGGCACTGTGGGAGCACCTTCACCACACGGACTGCAGCGGTTCAAGAAGGTGGCTCACCACCACCTTCTCAAGGGCAACTAGGGATGGGCAATAAATGCTGGTGTTGCCAGCGACGCCCACATCCCATAAACGAATTTAAAAAAATCCCCGCCCCAGGCAGGATCTGGTCCAGCTGTCTTTTGAAGTTACTCAGAGAGCCAGAGGTGAGTGCACGAGCTGGCAACTCATTCCATAGATCGCCCATTCGCAGGGAATAGAAGAACCACCCAACACCGAAACTAATTCTGCCCTCGCGTAAATGATATCCATGACCCCGGTCCTCCCTAACGTATCCAATTGAAGTAATCTGTCAGTATGAATACCGTCTAGTCTCGTCATTATTTTAAACCCCTCCAGCAGTTCATCCCAGAGTCTACATATCTCCCAAGTACATAGATCCAGCTTTTTATGCCTATTGAGGTGATTAAGGTGTTTTAAGTTGAGTGAGATTCTTGTGAACCTCCTGTGAACATTTTCCAAAGCCTCATCACCAAGCCATGTGAGGCGACTAGAACTGGAGACAGGATTCGAAGTGAAGCAGTAACATTACAGTAAAGGTGTGAATTTCCTCCTGGTGTTGTAGGGGCTGGAGAAATGTTTCCAGTGCGATTCGACAAAGCCGTATCATCCCTTCAATAATAGAAACAGTCACCGTGTGGAGAATGTGATCTACCTGACTGACCAGAAGGAGAAGAGGACCTGGTGGCAATCTGAGAATGGTGAGTTAAAACACGGAGAGGCGCATGGAAAGACGGATCCTTAGACCGTGGCAGGACAATGCTGTCAGGACACATGCTAAGGTCTGTTGTAGAATTGATTCTCAGTGTCACGCAGTTAATGTGTAGATGTGCAAGGTGTCAGTATGTATGGCGCACCGTATCTTGTCCTATCTGCATCAAGCCAACTCGCCTGTCATGACTTCCTGACCGACAGGGGCTCCCAATCCACCAACGCCTCAAATTAAAAAATCTTATCCTTGCATTTAACTCCCTCCATGGTCTCAACCCTCCCAATCTCTGTACCCTCCTCCACCCCTACAACCACACTTTCTGTTCCTCCAACTCCGTGCTATCCCAATCTCTGTACCCTCCTCCACCCCTACAACCACACTTTCTGTTCCTCCAACTCCGTGCTATCCCAATCTCTGTAACCTCCTCCACCCCTACAACCAACAACCACACTTTCTGTTCCTCCAACTCCGTGCTATCCCAATCTCTGTAACCTCCTCCACCCCTACAACCACACTTTCTGTTCCTCCAACTCCGTGCTATCCCAATCTCTGTACCCTCCTCCACCCCTACAACCACACTTTCTGTTCCTCCAACTCCGTGCTATCCCAATCTCTGTAACCTCCTCCACCCCTACAACCAACAACCACACTTTCTGTTCCTCCAACTCCGTGCTATCCCTTTGCTGTCTGGGCCCTAATCTCTGGAATTCCCTCCCTCAACCCCTCCGCCTCTCTACCTCTCTCCCCTCCTTAAAACCTACCTCTTTGACTAATCTTTTGCTCACAATATCTCCTTCTCTGGCTCGGTCTCCAATTTTCAATCTCTGTGAAGGACCTTGGGATGTTTTTCTAGATTAAAGGCGCAACTTAAATACAAGTTATTGTTAAAATAATGGAGTGTTTGGATAAGGGGAATAATGGTGGATGTTGTAAATATGGATTTTCAGATGATATGATACACATAGGTAATATGCTCATTATGATGATTAATGCGTGTGGTATTAAAGGGAATATCATTGAACGAATTGAGGAACGGTTAGGGAACAAAAGCAGAGAAGAGGGTTCAGTGGATGGGTTTTATGTTGATGGGATGTCAGTAGTGTTGTGCCCCAGGGATCAATAGTGGGAACTTTAGAATCATAGAAGTTTATAGAGCAGCAGGAGGCCATTGAGCCCATCGTGTCTGTGCTAGCTCTTTGCTAGAGCGATCCAAAATCAATCCCACTGACCCCAGCTCTGCCCATACCCTTGCTTCAAATATTTATCTATTCTCCCCTTGAATTATGCGATGGTCTCGGCCGCAAACACTCTCCGTGGTAAAGCATTCCAAACTCCAACAACCCTCTGTGTAAAGACATCTCTCCCAATCCCTCTCCTCACTCTCAGTGACAGTTTTAAATCGATGAACCCTCATCACTGAGTCTTCAGCCAGAGGAAATAGTCTTTCTCCATTCACACTATCTCAACACTTTGTAATTTTAAAAACCTCGATTAAATCGTCTCTCAGCCTTCTCTGCTCTGCCGGAAACAGTCCCAGTGGCCGGAACTGGCCTCTTCGGGCTGGAGTTCCAGCGGCTTTAGATGCTCTGAATCCACCCCAACCCCGACCAAGTTCCCCGAGTTGGGGGGTCATTAGCGATTCATGGCGGACTCCTGTCACGATTCCTGGCGGCGTGCAGGAGCCCACCAGTGTGAAAAGGACAATCCCAGGGAGAGGCAACGAGAGACCTTAAAGGGGCAAAAATCCCCCCCCCCCCCCGAGGATTGGATTGGTGTATCACTGAAGGGAACAATCTTCAACAGGGTAAGTGTTGGGGTGGAATGGGTCGAGAAGAAGCCACTACAAGGCTCCGCGAACCGACCTCTACCGAGCGGAAGTTGAACGCCAACTCTCCGACACCTCCTCCTACCTCCGCCTGGACCATGACCCTACTACCGAACATCAAGCCACCGTTTCCAAGACTGTCACTGACCTCATCTCCTCTGGAGATCTTCCCCCCACGGCCGCCAACCTCATAGTTCCCCAACCCCGCACAGCCCATTTCTACCTCCTTCCCAAGATCCACAAACAGGACTGCCCTGGTAGACCCATCGTTTCAGCCTGTTCTTGCCCCACGGAACTTATCTCTTCCTATCTTGACTCTATTTTTTCTCCCCTTGTCCAGTCTCTTCCCACCTACATCTGCGACTCTTCCGATGCCCTCCGCCACTTTAACAGTTTCCAGTTTCCTGGCCCCAACCGCCTCCTTTTCACCATGGACGTACAATCCCTCTACACCTCCATCCCCCACCAGGATGGCCTGAGGGCACTCCGCTTCTTCCTTGAACAGAGGCCCGACCAGTCCCCATCCATCACCACCCTCCTCCGCCTGGCTGAACTTGTTCTCACATTGAACAACTTCTCCTTTGACTCCACTCATTTCCTCCAAATCAAAGGTGTTGCTATGGGTACCCGCATGGGTCCTAGCCATGCCTGCCTTTTCGTGGGATATGTGGAACACTCTTTGTTCCAGTCCTACTCGGGTCCTCTCCCTCACCTCTTTTTCCGGTACATTGATGACTGTATCAGTGCCGTTTCCTGCTCTCGCCCTGAACTAGACAATTTCATTCACTTTGCCTCCAATTTCCACCCTTCCCTCACCTTCACATAGAAACATAGAAACATAGAATCTAGGAGCAGGAGTAGGCCATTCGGCCCGTCGAGCCTGCTCCGCCATTCAATACGATCATGGCTAATCATCCAAATCCAGTACCCTGTCCCTGCTTTAATCCCCACTGTACACATATCCCACCCTACCCCCGTAACCCCACGTATTTAATTCCCCCTAACATATCCCATCCTATCCCCATAACCCCACATATTTAATCCCCCCTAACACTAAGGGTCAATTTATCATAGCCAAATCAACCTAACCCACACATTTTTGGACTGTGGGAGGAAACCGGAGCACCCGGAGGAAACCCACGCAGACACGGGGAGAATGTGCAAACTCCACACAGACAGTCACCCGAGGTCAGATTCGAACCCGGGTCTCTGGCGCTGTGAGGCACCAGTGCTAACCACTATGCCACCGTGGTCTATCTCCGACTCTTCCCTTCCCTTCCTCGACTTCTCCGTCTCCATCTCTGGGGATAGGTTATTGACCAACATTCACTACAAGCCCACTGACTCCCACAGCTACCTGGACTACACTTCCTCCCACCCCGCCTCCTGTAAGGACTCTATTCCCTTCTCCCAGTTTCTCCATCTCTGCCGCATCTGCTCCGACGATGCCACCTTCCATACCAGTGCTTCCGACATGTCTTCCTTTTTCCTCAACCGAGGATTCCCCTCTACCGTGGTTGACACGACCTTCGACCATGTCCGTTCTATCTCCCGCACTTCTGCCCTCACCCCGGCCCCTCCCTCCTGGAACCACGATAGAGTTCCCCTTGTCCTCACCTTTCACCCCACCAGCCTCCACATTCAACGGATCATCCTCCGCCATTTCCGCCACCTCCAACGTGATCCCACCACCAAACGTATCTTCCCCTCACTTCCCCTTTCAGCATTCCGAAGGGACCGCTCCCTCCGAGACACCCTAGTCCACTCCTCTATCACCCCCAACACCCCTTCCCCCTCGCCCGGCACCTTCCCGTGCAAGCGCAGGAGATGCAACACCTGCCCCTATATATCCCCCCTTCCCACTCTCCAGGGCCCCAAACACCCCTTCCAGGTGAAACAGCGATTTACTTGTACTTCTTGCAATCTAGTATACTGTATTCGCTGCTCACAATGCGGTCTCCTCTACAGTGGGGAGACCAAACGCAGATTGGGTGACCGCTTTGCGGAACACCTCCATTCAGTCCGTAAGGGTGGCCCCGAGCTTCCGGCCGCCTGTCACTTTAATTCTCCGCTCCACGCCCACTCAGACCTCACCGTCCTCGGCCTCTTGCATTGTTCCACGGAAGCTCAGCGTAAGCGCGAAGATCAGCACCTCATCTTCCGATTAGGCACTTTACAGCCTTCTGGACTCACTATCGAGTTCAACAATTTCAGATCATAACCTCGGCCCCTATCATATATATATATATATTTTTTATCCACACTTTTGGTTTGTGCCTTTTCCCTTTTTTTTCTCTCTCCCCCATGGCAGCTGTCTTTCATCCTGCCAGCATTTCACACTTCACACTTCTGAGCCATCTTTTGTTTCTTAACCTGTCCTATTACCATCTCATCTCGCCTCGAGCATCTCTTAACTAGGGCAACACGGTGGCATAGTGGTTAGCACTGTTGCCTCACAGCGTCAGGGACCCGGGTGACTGTCTGCGTGGAGTTTGCACATTCTCCCCGTGTCTCCGGGTGCTCCGGTTTCCTCCCACAGTCCAAAGATGTGCGGGTTAGGTTGATTTGGCTATGATAAATTGACCCTTAGTGTTATGGGGATTAAATACGTGGGGTTACGGGGATAGGGTGGGATATGTGTCGGTGCAGGCTCGATGGGCCGAAATGGCCTCTATCTGCACTGTGGAGATTCTGTGATTAATGTCCCTACTTCTCACAGACCTCCCCTTTTGTTCTTTTATTCCTTCCCCCAGCCTCCAACTTGCTTTTATTCTGTTTCATTTCCTGCTTTTTTCTCAGTTCTGACGAAGGGTCTTCGACCTGAAACGTTAACTCTGTTTCTCTCTCCACGGATGTTGCCTGGCCTGCTGAGTTTTTCCAACAAGCATTTATACAGCACATTTTACATCAGCATACACCCCGAGGCACTTCACAGGAGCGTAATCAAATATCAAAGCTGAGCCAATGACGGAGATATTAGGACAGGTGACCAAAAGCCTGGTCAAAGAGGTAGGTTTTAAGGAGCGTCTTAAAGGAGGAGAGAGAGGTGGAGAGGTTTAGGGAGGGAATTCCAAAGCTTAGGGTCTAGACGGCTGAAGACACGGCCGCCAATGGTGGAGCGAAGGGAGTGGGGGATGCACAAGAGGCCAGAATTAGAGGAGCGCGGAGATCTCGGGGGGTTGTGGGGCTGGAGGAGGTTACAGAGATAGGGAGGGGCGAGGGCCATGGAGGGATTTGAACACAAGGATGGGAATTTTAAAATCGAGGTGTTGCCAGACCGGGAGCCAGTGTAGGTCAGCGAGCCCAGGGGTGATGGGTGAACGGGACTGGGTGCGAGTTAGGACACGGGGCAGCAGAGTTTTGGATGAGCTGAAGTTTACGGAGGGGGGAAGGTGGAAGGCCGGCCAGGAGAGCGATGGAATCGTCGAGTCTGGAGGTAACAAAGGCACGGATGAGAGTTTCAGGGAGAATTTCTTTGTTACAATGGATTGATTTCCAGTGGGACTGTGATTGAGATCACGAGAACTGGCTATATTTGTGGCTGTAACTGCTATCAGAGACAGTGAACACTGCGTCCTGTGTGTGGACAGGAGAAACGCTTGAGGCATACAATTGACAAGAGGCAGCAGAACAATGGCCTGGTATTTGATTTTCCGCTCACTCCCTCCCCATCCAGCGGCAGTTATTACTACAAGTGTCGGCAGAGCTCGAGAAATCTAATCAGGAACACAATGGTTCAAAGCAATCCCGTCGGTGCAAAGCAATGAGCCAAGGTTTGGGCGGGGTAGATGTGAGATTGGACAGATCAGGGTGTGATTTTACACAACATTCTTTGAAGATGTTAAATGAGTGGGTTGAGGTCCATGGGACGGAGCTGCTTCATGGGGCAAGAGCCCTGTCTTGTTTGTTGTCTTCTTTTAAAAAAAGACTTGCATTTCTATAGCGCCTTTCACGACCCCCAGACGTCCCAAAGCGCTTTACAGCCAATGAAGAACTTTTTGAAGTGTGGTCATTGTTGTAATGTAGGAAACGCAGCAGCCAATTTGCACACAGCAAGATCCCACAGCAGCAATGTGATAATGACCAGATCATCTGTTTTAGTGATGTTGATTGAGGGATAAATATTGGCCCCAGGACACCGGGGAGAACTCTGCTGCTCTTCTTCGAAATAGTGGCCATGGGATCTTTTATGTACACCTGAGAGGTTTAACTGAAAGACGGAACCTCCGACAGTGCAGCACTCCCTCAGTACTGCCCCTCCGATAGTGCGGCGCTCCCTCAGTACTGTCCCTCCGACAGTGCAGCACTCCCTCAGTACTGCCCCTCTGACAATGCAACGCTCCCTCAGTACTGCCCCTCCGACAGTGCAGCACTCCCTCAGTACTGCCCCTCCGACAGTGCGGCGCTCCCTCAGTACTGACCCTTCAACAGTGCGGCACTCCCTCAGTACTGCCCCTCCGACAGTGCAGCGCTCCCTCAGTACTGCCCCTCCGACAGTGCGGCACTCCCTCAGTACTGACCCTCCGACAGTGCAGCACTCCCTCAGTACTGCCCCTCCGACAGTGCGGCGCTCCCTCAGTACTGACCCTCCGACAGTGCAGCACTCCCTCAGTACTGCCCCTCCGACAGTGCGGTGCTCCCTCAGTACTGCCCCTCCGACAGTGCAGCGCTCCCTCAGTACTGCCCCTCCGACAGTGCGGTGCTCCCTCAGTACTGCCCCTCCGACAGTGCTGCACTCCCTCAGTACTGACCCTCTGACAGTGCTGCACTCCCTCAGCACTGCCCCTCTGACAATGCAACGCTCCCTCAGTACTGCCCCTCCGACAGTGCAGCGCTCCCTCAGTATTGCCCCTCTGACAATGCAACGCTCCCTCAGTACTGCCCCTCCGACAGTGCTGCACTCCCTCAGCACTGCCCCTCTGACAATGCAACGCTCCCTCAGTACTGCCCCTCCGACAGTGTAGCGCTCCCTCAGTACTGCCCCTCTGACAGTGCGGCGCTCCCTCAGTATTGCCCCTCCGACAGTGCGGTGCTCCCTCAGTACTGCCCCTCGGGCAGTGCAGCGCTGGAGTGCTAGATTTTTGTCATGACAATACATGCTGCCTGGGCCCTAAGCTCCGGAATTCCATCCTGAATCCTCTCCGCGCTCTACCGCTCTCTCCCTCTTTAAGACGCTCCTTTAAAACCGACCTCTTTGACCAAGCCTTTGGTCACCTGCCCTAATATCACCTTCTTTGGCTCGGGGTCAATTTCTGTCAGACCGCGGCCCCCCGTGATGCATCTTGGGACTTTTGGCTACGTTAAAGGCGCTAGATAAATGCAAGTCGTTGTTGTTTATGCATGATCCACGGTCATCGGTGTCTGAATCGAAGCCTGTGTCAGTTTGCTTGAAGAGAATGTTAAGATGATGTCACTTAATACCTCGCAGTGAGTCACCAACTTGCTGTGTCTTGTCTCCACACACAGGCGAAGAGAAAGTCAGCATCCAGCTAGATCTAGAGGCAGAGTTCCACTTCACCCACCTCATCATGAAATTCAAGGTGAGACTGAGGGCGAGCTGGAAGGAGTGGTCTGTGTACGGGCTGCACCGTACTGTAACACTGCATTACCTCATGGCAGTCCTTTGTCACAGACTGACTCAATGTTAAAGGCTCTTTTACACAATAGAGTTCAGAAGAAATGTTGTTTCTTCACCCATCTGATCAGCTCCAGATTAAAACGTTGAACAGAATGATGCCAGAATGTTCTGCCTGTGCCGGGGGCAGGTTCAAGTCAAGATATACTCCACATTTTCCCCTTGCTCACTTTTTACTGAGGGTATTTACTGAGGATATTTATCCGGGTTATTTACCGAGGATATTCACCTCACTCAGTAGAACAGGAACTCTCAATTTTCTCCCAGGTGCCCATTTCTGCGATCGGATGCTGGGAGATATGGGAGCAGGGTGGGTAATGGTGATCAGCACTCTGCTCGCAGGGTGGGTAATGGTGATCAGGACTCTGCTCGCAGGGTGGGTAATGGTGATCAGGACTCTGCTCGCAGGGTGGGTAATGGTGATCAGCACTCTGCTCGCAGGGTGGGTAATGGTGATCAGGACTCTGCTCGCAGGGTGGGTAATGGTGATCAGGACTCTGCTCACAGGGTGGGTAATGGTGATCAGGACTCTGCTCGCAGGGTGGGTAATGGTGATCAGGACTCTGCTCGCAGGGTGGGTAATGGTGATCAGGACTCTGCTCACAGGGTGGGTGAAGGCCGACATGGACTGGACGGGCCGGGTGGCTGCCTCCGTCTTCTATGTCGGTATTTCTGTGCAGGTGGTCTGGCTGTGTAACGTGGAGCTTGGCCCAGGGGGATGCTAGCCCTCCCCTGCTCCGTGGCATGCCTGAGGTTCGGGGACTGAGTGGTGACCTACAAAAGAAAACACCTTTTATTATTCTGAAAAAAAATTGTTCCGATGCCAGGTTTGTTCTGCCAGCAAGACTGAGGAGGTTGAACGCTGCCAATGGTTTCGGGCAGTGATCCAGATCAGTTCTAGCTCTTTGATCAGAACCTTTTCTATATTGGCGGTGAGCCCACAATCCCCTGTTAATAAGTAACCATGAACTCCTGCACAGTGTCCTGCCCGGGCCCTCTCGGTCACACCTGTGACCACACAGCCAGGCCTGGTTCCATGGAGCCGTCAAGGTTTGGTGCTTGGTGGAATGATGCTGCTCTCTGCGGTGCCCGGCCCCAAGCTTCACTCTGCTGCTGCTAATAAAGTTAGAATCAGAAATTTACAGCACAGAAGGAGGCCATTCGGCCCATCGTGTCCGTGCCGGCCAAATGAGCCAGCCACTCTAATCCCACTTTCCAGCTCTCGGTCCGTAGCCCTGCAGGTTCCGGCACTTCAAGCGCATATCCAAGTACTTTTTAAATGTGATGAGGGTTTCTGCCTCTACCACCCTTTCAGGCAGTGAGTTCCAGACCCCCACCATCCTCTGGGTGAAGAAATTTCTCCTCAACTCCCCTCTAATCCTTCTACCAATTACTTTAAATCTCTGCCCCCTGGTTATTGACCTCTCTGCTAAGGGAAATAGGTCCTTCCTATCCACTCGATCTAGGCCCCTCATAATTTTATACACCTCAATTAAATCTCCCCTCAGCCTCATCTGTTCCAAAGGAAACAACCCCAGCCTGTCCAAAGTTATTTATTTTAGTTGAAGTACTCAGCTTTGGGCCCGTGACAGCGCCAAAAGTTCACGGAAGCAGATTAGGCGTGACCAATAGGGTATGCTAACTTCAGCTCATCCAAAGATCTGCTGCCCGTATCCTAACTCACACAAAGTCCCATTCACCCATCACCCCCTGTGCTCGCTGATCTAGAATCATAGAATCCTAGAATGGTTACAGCACAGAAGGAGGCCATTCGGCCCATCGAGTCCGTGCCGGCTCTCTGCAAGAGCACTTCAGCCAGTCCCACTCCCCCGCCCTTTTCCTGTAGCCTTGCAATTTTCTTCCCCTTCAGGTACTTATCCAACTCCCTTTTGAAAGCCACGATTGAATCTGCCTCCACCACCCTTTCAGGCAGTGCATTCCAGATCCTAACCACTCGCTGCGTAGAAAGTTTTTTCCTCATGTCGCCTTTGGTTCTTCTGCCAATCACCTTAAATCTGTGTCCTCTGGTTCTCGACCCTTCCACCAATGGGAACAGTTTCTCTCGATCTACTCTGTCCAGACCCCTCATGATTTTGAACACCTCTATCAAATCTCCTCTCAACCTTCTCTGCTCCAAGGAGGACAACCCCAGCTTCTCCAGTCTATCCACGCAACTGAAGTCCCTCATCCCTGGAACCATTCTCGTAAATCTTTTCTGCACCCTCTCCAAGGCCTTCACATCCTTCCTAAAGTGCGGTGCCCAGAATTGGACACAATACTCCAGTTGAGGCCGAACCAGTGTTTTATAAAGGTTCATCATAACTTCCTTGCTTTTGTACTCTATGCCTCTATTTATGAAATTGAGAGGTCGCACAACACCAGGTTATAGTCCAACAGTTTTATTTGAAATCACAAGCTTTCGGAGCTATCGATTTGCTCCTTCCTCAGGTGAAGTGCATGACCTCTGTTTATGAAGCCCAGGATCCCGTGTGCTTTTTTAAACTGCTTTCTCAACCTGCCCTGCCACCTTCAATGATTTGTGCACATATACCCCCAGGTCTCTCTGTTCACGCACCCCCTTCAGGATTGTACCCTTTAGTTTTTGTTGCCTCTCTTCGTTTTTCCTACCAAAATGCGTTAAATTTCATCTGCCGCACGTCTGCCCATTCCATCAGCCTGTTTATGTCTTCCTGAAGTCTATCACTGTCCTCCTCACTGTTCACTATACTTCCAAGTTTTGTGTCACCTGCAAATTTTAAAATTATGCCCCGTACTCCCAAGTCCAAGGGGGAAAAATTGTGTCGCGCCCCCTTTGGGGCGCTAACTTTGAAGTAGCGCCCTGAAAAAATTAGCGCCCCCGCGCCCGAAATTCATCGGTAGCGCCCCAAGAGGGAAGCTGGGCTCTACTGGAAGCGTCCCACCTCCCTCTTGGGGCGCTGCGAGGGAATATCGCGGCGTGACGCGCCGCGGTACTGCAGGCCTTCCTCCCCTTCTTAAAGGGGAGGCGCCTTGCGCAGCGCGACCCGGGGCCCAGCTGGGCCACCAGGGATCGGATGTCGGCAAAAGAGCCCGGCACTCAAGAGAAGGGGGGCTGCAGAGGAGGCCGGGGATGGCAGAGGAGGCCGGGGTTGGCAGAGGGGGCAGAGGCTGGCAGAGGGGGCCGGGGATGGCAGAGGAGGCCGGGGTTGGCAGAGGGGGCCGGGGATGGCAGAGGGGGAAGAGGCTGGCAGAGGGGGCCGGGGATGGCAGAGGGGGCAGAGGCTGGCAGAGGGGGCCGGGGATGGCAGAGGAGGCCGGGGTTGGCAGAGGAGGCCGGGGTTGGCAGAGGGGGCCGGGGATGGCAGAGGGGGCAGAGGCTGGCAGAGGGGGCCGGGGATGGCAGAGGGGGAAGAGGCTGGCAGAGGAGGCCGGGGTTGGCAGAGGGGGCAGGGGCTGGCAGGCGGCCAGCAGCAAAAATGGCCGCCCGGCACTTCACCTTTAATTAGCGCTGCCCCGGCCGCAGGTAGGCCGCCTTGACCCTGTCGGACATAGCGTCCGGTGGTAAGTCAGGGGGCGCTACCGAAGATCACTACTGAAGAGCGCAGCGCCGCGGGGCGCTAACGGTTACCGCCATCGCTAACCTCCCGCTGAATTTCGCGGGAGGCGTTGGTGGCGCTGTGCCTGGGCGCTAGTTGCTTTGCGCCCCGTTAACGCCCTCTTAGGGCGCTAACAGGAGGTACAAAGCAACCAAATTTTCCCCCTCAAGTCATTGATATATATCAAGAAAAGCAGTGATCCTGGTACCGACCCCTGGGGAACACCACTGTGTACCTTCCTCCAGTCCAAAAAACAACCGTTCACCACTACTCTCTGTTTCCTGTCACTTAGCCAATTTCGTATCCATGCTGCCACTGTCCCTTTTATTCCATGGACTTCAACTTTGCTGGCAAGTCTATTATCTGGCACTTTATCAAACGCCTTTTTTTACAACACGTCAACCGCATTGCCCTCATCAAAAAACATGATCAAGTTAGTTAAACACGATTTGCCTTTAACAAATCCGTGCTGGCTTTCCTTAATTAATCCACACTTGTCCAAGTGACTGTTGATTTTGTCCCTGATTATCATTTCCAAAAGCTTCCCCACTACTGAGGTTAAACTGACTGGCCTGTAGTTGCTGGGTTTATCTTTACACCCTTTTTTGAACAAGGGTGTAACATTTGCAATTCTCCAGTCCTCTGGCACCAGCCCCATATCTAAGGAGGATTGGAAGATTATGGCCAGTACCTCCGCGATTTCCTCCTTACCTCCCTCAGCATCCTAGGATGTATCCCATCCGGTCCTGGTGATTTATCTACTTTAAGTACAGCCAGTCGTTCTAGTAACTCCTCTTTATCAATTTTTATCCCATCCAGTATCTCCACTACCTCCTCTTTCACTATGACTTTGGCAGCATTTTCTTCCTTGGTGAAGACAGATGCAAAGTACACATTTATTACCTCAGCCATGCCCTCTGCCTCCATGCGTAGGTCTCATTTTTAGTCACTAATCGGCCCCACCCCTCCTCTTATTACCACTTTACTATTTATATGCCTGTAGAAGACTTTTGAATTCCCTTTTATGTTGGCTGCCAATCTATTCTCAGACTCTCTCTTTGACCCTCTTATTTTTTTTTTCACTTCCCCTCTGAACTTTCTATATTCAGCCTGGTTCTCACTTGTATTCTCAACCTGACATCTGTCGTACGCCCCCTTTTTCTGCTTAATCTTACTCTCTATCTCTTTTGTCATCCAGGGAGTTCTGGTTTTAGTTGCCCTACCTATTTTTCTATTGCTATCTGTCTCTCTCCATCCTTTGTGCACCTTGTTTCCCCTTTCCAGTGCTACATCCTGGTGCCCATCCCTCTGCCAAATTAGTTTAAACCCTCCCCAACAGCACTAGCAAACCCCTCCCACCAGCCCCCCCCCCCCCACCCCGCTCCGCGAGGACATTGGTTCCGGTCCTGTTGAGGTGCAACCCGTCCGGCCTGTACACGTCCCACCTTCCCCCAGAAACAGTCCCAATGCTTCAGGAATCTGAAGCCCTCCCTCCTGCACACTCTCTCCAGCCACGCATTTATCTGCTCCATCCTCCTATTCCTGTACTCACTCGCACGTGGCACCGGGAGTAATTACTACCTTTTGAGGTCCTGCTTTTTAATCTCTCTCCTAGCTCCCTAAAATCTGCCTGCAGGACCTCATCCCTCTTTCTGCCTATGTCATTGGTACCAATATGGACCACGACCTCTGGCTGTTCACCCTCCCCCCTCAGAATGTTCTACAGCCGATCAGTGACATCCTTGACCCTGGCACCAGGGAGGCAACATACCATCCTGGAGTCACGTCTGCGGCCGCAGAAACGCCTGTCTGCTCCCCTAACTATCGAATCCCCTACCACTATCACTTTCCCGATCTTCCTCCCCCCCCGTACAGCTGAGCCACCCGTGGTGCAATGGACTTGGCTCTGGCTGCACTCCCCAGAGGAACCATCGCCCTCACCAGTACTCAGAACAGAATACTGGTCGGAGAGCGAGATGCCCTCCGGGGACTCCTGCACTTCCTGTCTGGTCCTCCTCTTCTGTCTGGTGGTCACCCATTCCCTCTCTGCCTGCGCACTCTTAAGCTGCGGGGTGACCACCTCTAGAAACGTGCTATCCACGGTTCTCAGCCTCACAGATGCACCGCAGTGACGCCAGCTGTGCTCAAGCTCCGAAACCCGGAGCTCGAGCTCCTCCAGCCGATGACACTTCCTGCACACGTGATTGTCCAGGACACGGGAAGCATCCTGGAGTTCCCACATGGCACAAGAGGTGCATTCCACGGGACTGAGCTGCCCTACCTCTATTTATTCGACTACAAAACTAACTTACAGAAATAAACTTAAGATTAATGGGGGAGAAATTCATTAGAGCCCCGTTTGGGGCACGAACTTTTAAAAGTTGATAAAATTAGCGCCAGGTGCTCATGTTTCCAAACTTAAAAAAATTCAGTTTTACTGCTCCAGCAAGGAAGTGGGGCGTTAAATCAAGCTCCACTTCATTCCTAGAGCGCGGCAGGCAGGGCGGGGCGGGGCGGGGGGCGGGGGGAGAGACTAACGGGAGAGACTAACGGGAGAGACTAACGGGAGAGACTAACGGGAGAGACTAACGGGAGAGACTAACGGGAGAGACTAACGGGAGAGACTAACGGGAGAGACTAACGGGAGACACTAACGGGAGACACTAACGGGAGAGACTAACGGGAGAGACTAACGGGAGAGACTAACGGGAGAGACTAACGGGAGACACAAACGGGAGAGACTAACGGGAGAGACTAACGGGAGAGACTAACGGGAGAGACTAACGGGAGAGACTAACGGGAGAGACTAACGGGAGACACTAACGGGAGAGACTAACGGGAGACACTAACGGGAGAGACTAACGGGAGAGACTAACGGGAGAGACTAACGGGAGAGACTAACGGGAGACATTAACGGGAGAGACTAACGGGAGACATTAACGGGAGACACTAACGGGAGAGACTAACGGGAGACACTAACGGGAGAGACTAACGGGAGAGACTAACGGGAGAGACTAACGGGAGAGACTAACGGGAGAGACTAACGGGAGACAATAACGGGAGAGACTAACGGGAGAGACTAACGGGAGAGACTAACGGGAGACACTAACGGGAGAGACTAACGGGAGAGACTAACGGGAGAGACTAACGGGAGACACTAACGGGAGACACTAACGGAAGAGACTAACGGGAGAGACTAACGGGAGACACTAACGGGAGACACTAACGGGAGAGACTAACGGGAGACATTAACGGGAGACACTAACGCGAGACACTAACGGGACAGACTAACGGGAGACACTAACGGGAGAGACTAACGGGAGACATTAACGGGAGAGACTAACGGGAGAGACTAACGGGAGAGACAAACGGGAGAGACTAACGGGAGACACTAACGGGAGAGACTAACGGGAGACACTAACGGGAGACACTAACGGGAGAGACTAACGGGAGAGACTAACGGGAGAGACTAACGGGAGAGACTAACGGGAGACACTAACGGGAGACACTAACGGGAGAGACTAACGGGAGAGACTAACGGGAGAGACTAACGGGAGACACTAACGGGAGACACTAACGGGAGAGACTAACGGGAGAGACTAACGGGAGACACTAACGGGAGACACTAACGGGAGAGACTAACGGGAGACACTAACGGGAGAGACTAACGGGAGAGACTAACGGGAGACACTAACGGGAGAGACTAACGGGAGACACTAACGGGACAGACTAACGGGGGAGACTAACGGGAGAGACTAACGGGAGAGACTAACGGGAGACACTAACGGGAGAGACTAACGGGAGAGACTAACGGGAGACACTAACGGGAGAGACTAACGGGAGAGACTAACGGGAGAGACTAATGGGAGACACAAACGGGAGAGACTAACGGGAGAGACTAACGGGAGAGACTAACGGGAGAGACTAACGGGAGACACTAACGGGAGAGACTAACGGGAGAGACTAACGGGAGAGACTAACGGGAGAGACTAACGGGAGACACTAACGGGAGAGACTAACGGGAGAGACTAACGGGAGAGACTAACGGGAGACACTAACGGGAGACACTAACGGGAGACACTAACGGGAGAGACTAACGGGAGAGACTAACGGGAGACACTAACGGGAAAGACTAACGGGAGACACTAACGGGGGAGACTAACGGGAGAGACTAACGGGGGAGACTAACGGGAGAGACTAACGGGAGACACTAACGGGAGACACTAACGGGGGAGACTAACGGGAGAGACTAACGGGAGAGACTAACGGGGGAGACACTAACGGGAGACACTAACGGGAGACACTAACGGGAGACACTAACGGGAGAGACTAACGGGAGAGACTAACGGGAGAGACTAACGGGAGACACTAACGGGAGAGACTAACGGGAGAGACTAACGGGAGAGACTAACGGGAGAGACTAACGGGAGAGACTAACGGAGAGACTAACGGAGAGACTAACGGAGAGACTAACGGGAGACACTAACGGGAGAGACTAACGGGAGACACTAACGGGAGAGACTAACGGGAGACACTAACGGGAGACACTAACGGGAGACACTAACGGGAGAGACTAACGGGAGACACTAACGGAGAGACTAACGGGAGAGACTAACGGGAGAGACTAACGGGAGAGACTAACGGGAGAGACTAACGGGAGAGACTAACGGGAGACACTAACGGGAGACACTAACGGGAGAGACTAACGGGAGAGACTAACGGGAGAGACTAACGGGGAGACACTAACGGGAGAGACTAACGGGAGAGACTAACGGGAGAGACTAACGGGAGACACTAACGGGAGACACTAACGGGAGAGACTAACGAGAGACACTAACGGGAGAGACTAACGGGAGACACTAACGGGAGACACTAACGGGAGAGACTAACGGGAGAGACTAACGGGAGAGACTAACGGGAGACACTAACGGAGACACTAACGGGAGAGACTAACGGGAGAGACTAACGGGAGAGACTAACTGGAGACACTAACGGGAGAGACTAACGGGAGACACTAACGGAGACACTAACGGGAGAGACTAACGGGAGAGACTAACGGGAGACACTAACGGGAGACACTAACGGAGACACTAACGGGGAGAGACTAACGGGAGACACTAACGGGAGAGACTAACGGAGAGACTAACGGGAGAGACTAACGGGAGAGACTAACGGGAGAGACTAACGGGAGAGACTAACGGGAGAGACTAACGGAGACACTAACGGGAGACACTAACGGGAGAGACTAACGGGAGAGACTAACGGGAGAGACTAACGGGAGAGACTAACGGGAGACACTAACGGGAGAGACTAACGGGAGACACTAACGGAGACACTAACTGGGAGAGACTAACGGGAGACACTAACGGGGAGACTAACGGGAGAGACTAACGGGAGACACTAACGGGAGACACTAACGGGAGAGACTAACGGGAGACACTAACGGGAGAGACTAGGACCGGGAGACACTAACGGGAGACACTAACGGGAGACACTAACGGGAGAGACCTAACGGGAGAGCACTAACGGGAGAGACTAACGGGAGAGACTAACGGGAGAGACTAACGGGAGAGACTAACGGGAGAGACTAACGGGAGACACTAACGGAGACACTAACGGAGACACTAACGGGAGAGACTAACGGGGAGACACTAACGGGAGAGACTAACGGGAGACACTAACGGGAGAGACTAACGGGAGACACTAACGGGGAGAGACTAACGGGAGAGACTAACGGGAGAGACTAACGGGAGAGACTAACGGGAGAGACTAACGGGAGACACTAACGGGAGACACTAACGGGAGAGACTAACGGGAGAGACTAACGGGAGAGACTAACGGGAGACACTAACGGGAGAGACTACGGGAGAGACTAACGGGAGGACACTAACGGGGGAGAAGACTAGACGGGAGAGACTAACGGGAGAGACTAACGGGAGAGACTAACGGGAGACACTAACGGGAGAGACTAACGGAGAGCCTAACGGGAGAGACTAACGGAGACACTAACGGGAGAGACTAACGGGAGAGACTAACGGGAGAGACTAACGGGAGAGACTAACGGGAGACACTAACGGGAGAGCACTAACGGGAGAGACTAACGGGAGAGACTAACGGGAGAGACTAACGGGAGACACTAACGGAGAGACTAACGGGAGAGACTAACGGGAGACACTAACGGGAGACACTAACGGGAGAGACTAACGGGAGACACTAACGGGAGAGACTAACGGAGAGACTAACGGGAGAGACTAACGGGAGAGACTAACGGGAGAGACTAACGGGAGAGACTAACGGGAGAGACTAACGGGAGACACTAACGGGAGAGACTAACGGGAGAGCACTAACGGGAGAGACTAACGGGAGAGACTAACGGGAGACACTAACGGGAGAGACTAACGGGAGAGACTAACGGGAGAGACTAACGGGAGACACTAACGGGAGAGACTAACGGGAGAGACTAACGGGAGAGACTAACGGGAGAGACTAACGGGAGAGACTAACGGGAGACACTACGGGAGAGACTAACGGGAGAGACTAACGGAGAGACTAACGGGAGACACTAACGGGAGAGACTAACGGAGAGACTAACGGGAGACACTAACGGGAGAGACTAACGGGAGAGACTAACGGGAGACACTAACGGGAGACACTCACGGGAGAGACTAACGGGAGAGCATAACGGGAGACACTAACGGGAGAGACTAACGGGAGAGACTAACGGGAGACACTAAGGAGAGACACTAACGGGAGACACTAACGGGAGACACTAACGGGAGACACTAACGGGAGACACTAACGGGAGAGACTAACGGGAGACACTAACGGGAGAGACTAACGGGAGAGACTAACGGGAGACACTAACGGGAGAGACTAACGGGAGAGACTAACGGGAGAGACTAACGGGAGAGACTAACGGGAGAGACTAACGGGAGACACTAACGGGAGACGCTAACGGGAGACACTAACGGGAGAGACTAACGGGAGACACTAACGGGAGAGACTAACGGGAGACACTAACGGGAGACATTAACGGGAGAGACTAACGGGAGACACTAACTGGAGAGACTAACGGGAGACACTAACGGGAGAGACTAACGGGACAGACTAACGGGAGACACTAACGGAGACACTAATGGGAGAGACTAACGGGAGACACTAACTGGAGAGACTAACGGGAGAGACTACGGGACTAACGGGGAGAGACCTAACGGGAGACCTAACGGGAGACACTAACGGGAGAGACTAACGGGAGAGACTAACGGGAGACACTAACGGGAGAGACTAACGGGAGAGACTAACGGGAGACACTAACGGGAGAGACTAACGGGAGAGACTAACGGGAGAGACTAACGGGAGAGACTAACGGGAGAGACTAACGGGAGAGACTAACGGGAGAGACTAACGGGAGACACTAACGGGAGAGACTAACGGGAGACACTAACGGGAGAGACTAACGGGAGAGACTAACGGGAGACACTAACGGGAGAGACTAACGGGAGAGACTAACGGGAGAGACTAACGGGAGAGACTAACGGGAGACACTAACGGGAGAGACTAACGGGAGAGACTAACGGGAGAGACTAACGGGAGAGACTAACGGGAGACACTAACGGGAGAGACTAACGGGAGACACTAAAGGGAGACGACTAAGGGGAGACTAACGGGAGACACTAACGGGAGAGACTAACGGGAGACACTAACGGGAGAGACTAACGGGAGACACTAACGGGAGAGACTAACGGGAGAGACTAACGGGAGAGACTAACGGGAGAGACTAACGGGAGACACTAACGGGAGAGACTAACGGGAGAGACTAACGGGAGAGACTAACGGGAGAGACTAACGGGAGAGACTAACGGGAGAGACTAACGGGAGACACTAACGGAGAGACTAACGGGAGAGACTAACGGGAGAACTAACGGGAGACACTAACGGGAGAGACTAACGGGAGAGACTAACGGGAGACACTAACGGGAGAGCACTACGGAGAGACTAACGGGAGAGACTAACGGGGGAGACTAACGGGAGACACTAACGGGAGACACTAACGGGAGAGACTAACGGGAGAGACTAACGGAGAGACTAACGGGAGAGACTAACGGGAGAGACTAACGGGAGACACTAACGGAGAGACTAACGGGAGAGACTAACGGGAGACACTAACGGGAGAGACTAACGGGAGAGGACTAACGGGAGAGACTAACGGGAGAGACTAACGGGGAGAAACTAACGGGAGAGACTAACGGGAGGAGACTAACGGAGAGACTAACGGGAGAGACTAACGGAGAGACTAACGGGAGAGACTACGGGAGACACTAACGGGAGACACTAACGGGAGAGACTAACGGGAGACACTAACGGGAGACACTAACGGGAGAGACTAACGGGAGAGACTAACGGGAGACACTAACGGGAGAGACTAACGGGAGAGACTAACGGGAGACACTAACGGGAGACACTAACGGGAGAGACTAACGGGAGAGACTAACGGAGAGCACTAACGGGAGAGACTAACGGGAGACACTAACGGGAGAGACTAACGGGAGAGACTAACGGGAGAGACTAACGGGAGAGACTAACGGGAGACACTAACGGGAGAGACTAACGGGAGAGACTAACGGGAGAGACTAACGGGAGACACTAACGGGAGAGACTAACGGGAGACACTAACGGGAGAGACTAACGGGAGAGACTAACGGGAGACACTAACGGGAGAGACTAACGGGAGAGACTAACGGGAGAGACTAACGGGAGATACTAACGGGAGAGACTAACGGGAGAGACTAACGGGAGAGACTAACGGGAGAGACTAACGGGAGACACTAACGGGAGAGACTAACGGGAGAGACTAACGGGAGAGACTAACGGGAGAGACTAACGGGAGAGACTAACGGAGAGACACTAACGGGAGAGACTAACGGGAGAGACTAACGGGAGAGACTAACGGGAGAGACTACGGGAGAGACTAACGGGAGACACTAACGGGAGAGACTAACGGGAGAGACTAACGGGAGACACTAACGGGAGAGACTAACGGGAGAGACTAACGGGAGAGACTAACGGGAGAGACTAACGGGAGAGACTAACGGGAGACACTAACGGGAGACACTAACGGGAGAGACTAACGGGAGAGACTAACGGGAGACACTAACGGGAGAGACTAACGGGAGACTAACGGGAGAGACTAACGGGAGAGACTAACGGGAGAGACTAACGGGAGACACTAACGGGAGAGACTAACGGGAGACACTAACGGAGAGACTAACGGGAGAGACTAACGGGAGAGACTAACGGGAGACTACGAGAGACTAACGGGAGAGACTAACGGGAGAGACTAACGGGAGACACTAACGGGAGAGACTAACGGGAGAGACTAACGGGAGAGACTACGGGAGAGACTAACGGAGAGACTAACGGGAGAGACTAACGGGAGACACTAACGGGAGAGACTAACGGGAGAGACTAACGGGAGAGACTAACGGGAGAGACTAACGGGAGACACTAACGGGAGAGACTAACGGGAGAGACTAACGGGAGACACTAACGGAGACACTAACGGGAGAGACTAACGGGAGACCTAACGGGAGAGACTAACGGGAGAACTAACGGGAGAGACTAACGGGAGACACTAACGGGAGAGACTAACGGGAGAGACTAACGGAGAGACACTAACGGGAGACACTAACGGGAGAGACTAACGGGAGACACTAACGGGAGACACTAACGGGAGAGACTAACGGGAGAGACTAACGGGAGACACTAACGGGAGAGACTAACGGGAGAGACTAACGGAGAGACTAACGGGAGAGACTAACGGGAGAGACTAACGGGAGAGACTAACGGGAGACACTAACGGGAGAGACTAACGGGAGAGACTAACGGGAGACACTAACGGGAGAGACTAACGGGAGAGACTAACGGGAGAGACTAACGGGGAGACTAACGGGAGAGACTAACGGGAGAGAACTAACGGGAGAGACTAACGGGAGACACTAACGGGAGAGACTAACGGGAGACACTAACGGGAGACACTAACGGGAGAGACTAACGGGAGACACTAACGGGAGAGACTAACGGGAGACACTAACGGGAGAGACTAACGGGAGAGACTAACGGGAGAGCACTAACGGGAGACACTAACGGGAGAGACTAACGGGAGAGACTAACGGGAGACACTAACGGGAGAACTAACGGGAGAGACTAACGGGAGAGACTAACGGGAGAGACTAACGGGAGACACTAACGGGAGAGACTAACGGGAGACACTAACGGGAGAGACTAACGGGAGACACTAACGGGAGAGACTAACGGGAGACACTAACGGGAGACACTAACGGGAGAGACTAACGGGAGAGACTAACGGGAGAGACTAACGGAGAGACTAACGGGAGAGACTAACGGGAGACACTAACGGGAGAGACTAACGGAGAGACTAACGGAGAGACTAACGGGAGAGACTAACGGGAGAGACTAACCGGGAGAGACTAACGGGAGAGACTACGGGAGACACTAACGGGAGACACTAACGGGGAGTCTAACGGGGAGACACTAACGGGAGAGACTAACGGGAGACACTAACGAGAGACTAACGGGAGACACTAACGGGAGACACTAACGGGAGACACCTAACGGGAGACACTAACGGGAGAGACTAACGGGGAGACTAAGCGGGGGAGACTAGAACACTAACGGGAGACACTAACGGGAGATCTAACGGGAGACACTAACGGAGACACTAACGGAGAGACTAACGGGGAGAGACTAACGGGAGACACTAACGGGGGAGACTAACGGAGAGACTAACGAGAGACACTAACGGGGAGACTAACGGAGAGACTAACGGAGAGACTAACGGGAGACACTAACGGGAGACACTAACGGGAGACACTAACGGAAGACTAACGGGAGAGACTAACGGAGAGACTAACGGGAGGAGCCACTACGGGAGAGACTAACGAGAGACACTAACGGGAGACACTAACGGAGACACTAACGGGAGAGACTAACGGGAGAGACTAACGGGAGAGACTAACGGGAGACACTAACGGGAGACACTAACGGGAGAGACTAACGGGAGAGACTAACGGGAGACACTAACGGGAGAGACTAACGGGAGAGCACTAACGGGAGAGACTAACGGGAGAGACTAACGGGAGAGACTAACGGGAGAGACTAACGGGAGAGACTAACGGGAGAGACTAACGGGAGACACTAACGGGAGAGACTAACGGGAGAGACTAACGGGAGACACTAACGGGAGAGACTAACGGGAGACACTAACGGGAGACACTAACGGGAGAGACTAACGGAGACACTAACGGAGAGACTAACGGAGAGACTAACGGGAGACACTAACGGGAGAGACTAACGGGAGAGACTAACGGGAGACACTAACGGGAGAGACTAACGGGAGAGACTAACGGGAGACACTAACGGGAGACACTAACGGGAGAGACTAACGGGAGAGACTAACGGGAGAGACTAACGGGAGAGACTAACGGGAGAGACTAACGGGAGACACTAACGGGAGACACTAACGGGAGAGACTAACGGGAGAGACTAACGGGAGAGACTAACGGGAGAGACTAACGGGAGACACTAACGGGAGAGACTAACGGGAGAGACTAACGGGAGACACTAACGGGAGAGACTAACGGGAGAGACTAACGGGAGAGACTAACGGGAGAGACTAACGGGAGACACTAACGGGAGAGACTAACGGGGGAGACTAACGGGAGACACTAACGGGAGACACTAACGGGAGAGACTAACGGGAGAGACTAACGGGAGACACTAACGGGAGAGACTAACGGAGAGACTAACGGGAGAGACTAACGGGAGACACTAACGGGAGAGACTAACGGGAGAGACTAACGGGAGAGACTAACGGGAGAGACTAACGGGAGAGACACTAACGGGAGAGACTAACGGGAGAGACTAACGGGAGACACTAACGGGAGAGACTAACGGGAGAGACTAACGGGAGAGACTAACGGAGAGACTAACGGGAGACACTAACGGGAGACACTAACGGGAGACACTAACGGGAGACACTAACGGGAGAGACTAACGGGAGACACTAACGGGAGAGACTAACGGGAGAGACTAACGTGAGAGACTAACGGGAGACACTAACGGGAGAGACTAACGGGAGACTAACGGGAGGACTAACGGAGAGACTACGGGAGACACTAACGGGAGAGACTAACGGAGAGACTAACGGGAGACACTAACGGGAGACACTAACGGGAGACACTAACGGGAGAGACTAACGGGAGAGACTAACGGGAGAGACTAACGGGAGACACTAACGGGAGAGACTAACGGGAGAGACTAACGGGAGACACTAACGGGAGAGACTAACGGGAGAGACTAACGGAGAGACACTACGGGAGAGACTAACGGGAGACACTAACGGGAGAGACTAACGGGAGACTAAAGGGAGACTAACGGGAGAGACTAACGGGAGACACTAACGGGAGACACTAACGGGAGAGACTAACGGGAGAGACTAACGGGAGAGACTAACGGGAGAGACTAACGGGAGCACTAACTGGAGAGACTAACGGGAGAGACTAACGGGAGGACACTAACGGGAGACACTAACGGGAGACTACAACGGGAGAGACTAACGGGAGAGACTAACGGGAGAGACTAACGGGAGACCTAACGGGAGACACTAACGGAGAGACTAACGGGAGACACTAACGGGAGAGACTAACGGGAGAGACTAACGGAGAGACTAACGGGAGAGACTAACGGAGAGACTAACGGGAGAGACTAACGGGAGACCTAACGGAGAGACTAACGGGAGAGACTAACGGGAGACACTAACGGAGAGACTAACGAGACACTAACGGGAGAGACTAACGGGAGGACCTAACGGGGAGAGACTAACGGGAGAGACTAACGGGAGAGACTAAGGGGGAGACTAACGGAGAGACTAACGGGAGAACTAACGGAGAGACTAACGGGAGAGACTACGGGAGACACTAACGGGAGAGACTAACGGGAGACACTAACGGGAGAGACTAACGGGAGACACTAACGGGAGACTAACGGGAGAGACTAACGGAGACACTAACGACTAACGGGAGACATAACGGAGAGCACTAACGGGAGACACTAACGGGAGAGACTAACGGGAGACACTAACGGGAGACACTAACGGGAGAGACTAACGGGAGAACTAACGGGAGAGGATAACGGGAGAGACTAACGGGAGAGACTAACGGGAGAGACTAACGGGGAGAGACTAACGGGAGAGACTAACGGGGAGAACTAACGGGAGAGACTAACGGGAGAGACCCTAACGGGAGAGACTAACGGGAGAGACTAACGGGAGAGACTAACGGGAGCGACTAACGGGAGAGACTAACGGGAGACACTAACGGGAGAGACTAACGGGAGAGACTAACGGGAGACACTAACGGGAGAGCACTAACGGGGAGAGACTAACGGAGAGACCTAACGGGAGACACTAACGGGAGACACTAACGGGAGACACTAACGGGAGAGACTAACGGGAGACACTAACGGGAGAGACGAACGGGAGACTAACGGGAGACACTAACGGAGAGACTACGGAGAGACTAACGGGAGACACTAACGGGAGACACTAACGGGAGAGACTAACGGGAGAGACTAACGGGAGAGACTAACGGGAGAGACTAACGGGAGAGACTAACGGGAGAGGACTAACGGGAGACCTAACGGGAGAGAACTAACGGGAGAGACTAACGGGAGAGACTAACGGGAGAGACTAACGGGAGAGACTAACGGGAGGACTAACGGGAGAGACTAACGGGAGACACTAACGGGAGACACTAACGGGAGAGACTAACGGGAGAGACTAACGGGAGAGACTAACGGGAGACACTAACGGAGAGATAACGGAGACACTAACGGGAGAGACTAACGGGAGACACTAACGGGAGAGACTAACGGGAGACACTACGGGAGACGACTAACGGGAGAGACTAACGGGAGACACTAACGGGAGAGACTAACGGGAGAGACTAACGGGAGAGACTAACGGGAGAGACTAACGGGAGAGACTAACGGGAGAGACTAACGGGAGACACTAACGGGAGAGACTAACGGGAGACTACGGGAGAGACTAACGGGAGAGACTAACGGGAGAGACTAACGGGAGACTAACGGGAGACACTAACGGGAGACACTAACGGGAGAGACTAACGGGAGACACTAACGGGAGAGACTAACGGGAGAGACTAACGGGAGACACTAACGGAGAGACTAACGGGAGAGACTAACGGGAGAGACTACGGAGACACTAACGGAGAGACTAACGGAGAGACTAACGGGAGAGACTAACGGGAGACACTAACGGGAGAGACTAACGGGAGACACTAACGGGAGACCTAACGGGAGAGACTAACGGGAGAGACTAACGGGAGAGCACTAACGGGGAGACTAACGGGAGAGACAAACGGGAGAGACTAACGGGAGAGACTAACGGGAGACACTAACGGGAGAGACTAACGGGAGACACTAACGGGAGAGACAAACGGGAGACACTAACGGGAGACACTAACGGGAGAGACTAACGGGAGAGACTAACGGGAGAGACTAACGGGAGAGACTAACGGGAGACACTAACGGGAGAGACTAACGGGAGACACTAACGGGAGAGACTAACGGGAGAGACTAACGGGAGAGACTAACGGGAGAGACTAACGGGAGACACTAACGGGAGAGACTAACGGGAGACACTAACGGGAGAGACTAACGGGAGAGACTAACGGGAGACACTAACGGGAGACACTAACGGGAGAGACTAACGGGAGACACTAACGGGAGAGACTAACGGGGAGACTAACGGAGAGACTAACGGGAGAGACTAACGGGAGAGACTAACGGGAGAGACTAACGGGAGACACTAACGGGAGAGACTAACGGAGAGACTAACGGGAGAGACTAACGGGAGAGACTAACGGGAGAGACTAACGGGAGAGACTAACGGGAGACACTAACGGGAGAGACTAACGGGAGACTAACGGGAGAGACTAACGGGAGACACTAACGGGAGACACTAACGGGAGAGACTAACGGGAGAGACTAACGGGAGACACTAACGGGAGAGACTAACGGGGAGACCTAACGGGAGACACTAACGGGAGACTAACGGGAGAGACTAACGGGAGAGACTAACGGGAGACACTAACGGGAGACACTAACGGGAGAGACTAACGGGAGACACTAACGGGAGAGACTAACGGGAGACACTAACGGGAGAGACTAACGGGAGAGACTAACGGGAGACACTAACGGGAGAGACTAACGGGAGAGACTAACGGGAGAGACTAACGGGAGAGACTAACGGGAGAGACTAACGGAGAGACTAACGGGAGACACTAACGGGAGAGACTAACGGGAGAGACTAACGGGAGAGACTAACGGGAGAGACTAACGGGAGACACTAACGGGAGACACTAACGGGAGACACTAACGGGAGAGACTAACGGGAGAGACTAACGGGAGAGACTAACGGGAGACACTAACGGGAGAGACTAACGGGAGACACTAACGGGAGACACTAACGGGAGAGACTAACGGGAGACACTAACGGGAGACACTAACGGGAGAGACTAACGGGAGAGACTAACGGGAGACACTAACGGGAGAGACTAACGGGAGAGACTAACGGGAGACACTAACGGGAGAGACTAACGGGAGAGACTAACGGGAGACACTAACGGGAGACACTAACGGGAGAGACTAACGGGAGAGACTAACGGGAGACACTAACGGGAGAGACTAACGGGAGACACTAACGGGAGAGACTAACGGGAGACACTAACGGGAGAGACTAACGGGAGAGACTAACGGGAGAGACTAACGGGAGAGACTAACGGGAGAGACTAACGGAGACACTAACGGGAGACACTAACGGGAGAGACTAACGGGAGACACTAACGGGAGAGACTAACGGGAGAGACTAACGGGAGGAGACTAACGGGAGAGACTAACGGGGAGAGACTAACGGGAGACACTAACGGGAGAGACTAACGGGAGACACTAACGGAGACACTAACGGAGACACTAACGGGAGAGACTAACGGGAGAGACTAACGGGAGACACTAACGGGAGACACTAACGGAGAGACTAACGGGGACACTAACGGGAGAGACTAACGGGAGAGACTAACGGGAGACACTAACGGGAGACACTAACGGGAGGACACTAACTGGGAGACACTAACGGGAGAGACTAACGGGAGACCTAACGGGAGACACTAACGGGAGACTAACGGGAGAGACTAACGGGAGACGACTAACGGGAGAGACTAACGGGAGAGACTAACGGGAGAGACTAACGGGAGACACTAACGGGAGACACTAACGGGAGAGATCTAACGGGGAGACACTAACGGGAGAGACTAACGGGAGAGACTAACGGAGAGACTAACGGGAGAGACTAAAGGGAGAGAACTAACGGAGAGACTAACGGGAGACACTAACGGGAGAGACTAACGGGAGACACTAACGGGAGAGACTAACGGAGAGACTAACGGGAGACACTAACGGAGAGACTAACGGGGAGACACTAACGGGAGACACTAACGGGAGAGACTAACGGGAGAGACTAACGGGAGACACTAACGGAGAGACTAACGGGAGAGACTAACGGAGACACTAACTGGAAGACTAACGGGAGAGACTAAGGGAGACACTAACGGAGAGACTAACGGGAGAGACTAACGGGAGAGACTAACGGAGAGACTAACGGGAGAGACTAACGGGAGAGAACTAACGGGAGACTAACGGGAGAGACTAACGGGAGAGACTAACGGGAGAGACTAACGGGAGAGACTAACGGGAGAGACTAACGGGAGAGACTAACGGGAGAGACTAACGGGAGAGACTAACGGGAGACACTAACGGGAGAGACTAACGGGAGAGACTAACGGGAGACACTAACGGGAGAGACTAACGGGAGAGACTAACGGGAGAGACTAACGGGAGAGACTAACGGGAGACACTAACGGGAGAGACTAACGGGAGAGACTAACGGGAGAGACTAACGGGAGACACTAACGGGAGAGACTAACGGGAGAGACTAACGGGAGAGACTAACGGGAGACACTAACGGGAGAGACTAACGGGAGAGACTAACGGGAGAGACTAACGGGAGAGACTAACGGGAGAGACTAACGGGAGAGACTAACGGGAGAGACTAACGGGAGAGACTAACGG